>JAQGBH010002203.1:0-25870 GCA_034698265.1 Sminthurinus aureus | reverse complement strand
AAAACAACACTCTCATTTAAAAGTGTGTGAACATGTAATTCCGCGCCTAGTACATAGATGACACTTTAGTACTTTACAAGGGAATCACTTGTGATGCAAAATTAAAAAAGCATAAGTTGAAAGGGCTTAATAATTACCAATGGCGTAGGGTCAATTTTTTCCGATATTTCAGGGTCTTTTGTCCATGGAATTTTAAGACTTCCACGAATTATAGGCGCAAATGGAGGAATTTCAAGGAGTCTTAAAAACAACGGATCTTTTTCCAGTGTAGGAGCCTAAAATATCATAGAAAAATAAGCATCAATAATTTTTTTTAAATTTTAAAGTTACTCTTGATAAAATGATTTGAAAATTTAGGATGTGAAGATTGTAGAGTGAAGATTGTAGAGTATAGACTAAAATTTCAATAAAAAGAAAAAAATAATGTACAATGTGCATACTTCTAACGCTGCTTTGACAATCACAATGCTTCCGGCCGATTTGGATTTGGAGTCTCTTTTCTCACGGTTGATTTGCTTCTCTCGTGTCTTCGGCTTTACATCACTCCACTTTGATTTACGGTCAGGGAGATCTATCAAAACACATACACAGAAATACATACGTTATTATGGACTATGGACAGGAAAAAGAATTATAAGGCACAAGGCACACCTTTTCACTCTGACTTTTGTTATATCCCATTGAATATTATTCTGTATACAGAATACATATACGTATATCTACAATACTGTACTAATCATCATCATTAACATCCTTTAAGAAAGGTTGTCTCTTTCTCTCTTCTCCTTCGTCTTCTTCTTCTGATTCATGATTCTCAAGTATTAAGTACCTTCACTGATGGGTCGACTAGTTGCATAAGATATGTAAGGAATATCTGTATCCGAACAAACGCTGGGACGAGGTGACGTGTTGCCTAGAATTCTTTCAGGACCTCGTTGACTTGTGTCAGGTTCATGTCCAGCAGATTGAGATCGCTTAGGATTTTTCCCTCGGCTTTTGGATGAATTATGTTGAGAACTCTGTTCTGACCCCATTTCACACTCCTCTAGTTTCTATGTTTCTATTCTCAGCTGCTGAAATGAAAATGAAATAGTTAAACAGGAATCTTCCCACTATCTGAAATTAAAAAAAAAACAATTTTAATTAATTAATAAATTTCCAACCATTTATCAGGATTATTATTATCATTTAACACATACAGGAATTGTTTCATTAACTCTAAATCACTAAAATAAAAAAACCTAGAGACACTAGAGACGAAAGCAGATAATAGGTACATAAACAGTCATGTTTACAATGTAAAACTGTCATTCACCTCTCTCTCTAAATACTAAATATAATACACTATGAATCTATGTACATCTACTTCGTATTGTACTTATAAGATACTCTAAATATTTTCCATTACATCACTTGTAACACACACTCCATAGTTCAATGGTATTGAATATTGACTCAAAAAATCACACCTACGAGGTACTAGTCATATGTACTGTTTGACTGTTTGTATTTACCAAAGAATATCACAGTGCAACGATGAAGAAGAAAAAGAAGGATAAGAAGAAGAGTAAAAAAACAAACTTATTTGATGTTTGACGAATACTTGGCTGTTAAAAGTTTTATGATATTATTTTTCGTATATCTTTCGTCTTTCATGTTGTTCTTCTTGTAAGTTTTTTTCTATCGACTATCGACCCGTCAAAGTTTAATCTGCACACAAATACACACCTTAATATAATCCTTTAAAAAAATCTTACATACTTGCGATAAAATGTACTTAATAATACAAATAATCGTCATCATCCTAATACTTTTCTCTCTTGACTCTCGTCTCTTGACAATGATGAGATTTACTCCTAACGAATTTGAATTACATTTCATTACATAACATAACAAAACAGCCAACAACAGCACTAATAACCACACATCAGTTTTCTCTCCCCCTCTTTCTTCGTTTTCTCGTTTGCTATCCCATGTAAAATCTAAAAGACGTTTTTTTATTTTACATCGTAAGTACTAGTTCTGAGGATTTAGAGTCAATCTTCTCCGTACATCAGTATGATACTTAGTATTTGGTGTAATTCTCACAATAAAAATGAATTATAAAACAAGTCAGATAGATAGATAGAGAGAGTCATTGAAATCAATTACAGGGTGTCAACGTTGAGATCTTGAATTGGATGGCATGTTGTCAGTTTTGTCAAAAAAAGTTTCCTCGATCCACAATCCTCAATGCTCAATACTCAATGCTCAAGTATCTACAGGTATTATCAATTATAGATTATACATATGAGTTATACTACAGACTACAGACATTTCTCATCGCTCATTGCACCTGTGTACTGTGTATAACATTCTTGCCATTGATTGTTGATTGATATTTACCACCCAGGAAATACACTTAAATGAAAAGCCTCGGATGACTTCTATCTATTGAATTGACTATTGACTCGGACCTAACAGAAACATCTATGACTCTTTATGAAGACCAGTTGCTTTGAGCTTTGAGCTTTGAGAAAAATTTCAAATATACGAAATACGAATACGACCCGAAAAATAAAGAACAGAGGAATCCTCTGCTAATTCTCGTTGGGCAGTCCCGTCTTCAACATTCCAAACTCCAAACCCAAGCCTAATATTTATTTGTTGTCTATATATTCAATATATTTCTTATCTGTTGCTCAAGAAACACAAATCGTAAGTCTCACCATTGGAAACGATTAGAGAAATAGTTTTGACGCTTGGACGAACGTTGAACGTGGAAGAACGAGAAGAAAAAGGAAGAGGAGAAAAAAAAACCTTTTGACAGTTTTATGGGAGATCATTTCTCCATAAAACTCATAGTTTACCCAACTTGCTTCAATTATCGTTAACACTGGGTCCTAGTTTATGGTTTGTACCATAAAATGACTCAAAAATAATACCTTTCTAACATTTCTTATAGTTGTGTGATGATGATAATAATAATAATAGTGTTACTAAAAAACAATTCTCATCGTTTAAATAACTTTGTACTTTATACGCATTACAGATTACATCTCTAGTAATTCTATTACAGTCCGTACATATTAAATATAACATACGCATTCAACATCAAACAAATGTACACAATATGTACACTGTACACAATACACAAAACATACACCTTAAAAAAGGCATAAAGACACCTCCAAGCAAACCATGTAACACATGGTAAACGTACGTGTAACGTGTATGCGGATACAAAGTCATAATTGAAACGGTTATGTCTTATGTCCAGTTACTAACTCTGAAAAAATGTTTGAGTGGGTGGATGTAAAATATGAATTCATGATGAGTTTTATGTTCAAATACAGTCATAAAAATCTCTGTAAATAAAATGACTGTGTACTCTGTACACTGGAAAAATAATCAATTCGTATATAGTTAAGCCGCAAGAGCGGTGTGAGAAAATTATTTGCCGTGTACTTAAAACTTAAAATATGCACATACTACAGACAGTAATAAATTACTAAAACGAGCTATTACAAAGTTCTAAAAAAGTCTCTGTGAAGAATATATATAAATTTAGAAATACATGATTTCACACATGTACCCTATGTACATACATTTGCCATACATAATAAATACGCGCGGTGTAAGGTGCAACTTCTTCAAAGAATTCTAAAACATTACATTTTCTCGTGAAAGATGAAGAAATGGAATCTGGAATAAAATTCTTATTATATTTAAAATGACAATTAATAATAATTATAGTTGGTCAGTATTATCTATTATTGTTATTATTATTATTATCATCTGTACTTTCTGTTTCATTGTCAAACTCTCAAAATCTTTCAAAAATGTAAAATCCAAGCAAACTTTCAATTAATAATTATAGGTACGTAATTAAAACCGTGAAAATGAAAATCATTTAAAGAAAAGTAAAAGTTGCTCATCTTGGAATAACAATAAAAAAAAATTACAGTTGCCTTCGATCAAAATACCAAAATATGAAATACTTTTGATTTTTTTTCAGTATCAAACACAAGAGCGGCTAAAATTGACATGAAAATCAAAAGGAACGTCAAAGTACTTTGATGCTGAGTCTTTGTCTGTGCGTAAAGTAAAAACGCTGTATGTTTAAATGTAGAATGTAGAGAGTAGAGAGCAAATAAAACTGCATTGATGATATGTAACTCAACTAATTTTACTCAGTAGTTTGAAATACTTGATACTTGTGTAAAGAGTGAAGATGGACTGACACTGGTGAATGAAAGCCCCTTGGACAGATTAAGGTTAAAGTGTCTACGCACACTGTACACTGTACATTTTGCACGTTCAAGAGGAGATAATTTACGCATGGAGTGATACCCGTGATGACATTTAGGTTACCAAGTCTGATGTGTGTGTATATTGTATATCATATGTATCTATATTCTGTATATTTGAAAAATGTACTGACCCGACAATTTTTTTTTAATCCGAAACAAAGAGTGTTGACAAAATTGTACATTGTTATTCTTCTCCTTACTTTTATTCAAGTGACAGTAGACAGTAGTAGTGTATCTCAACTCCTGCTTGTATCATTCAATACGCCCATTAGTACCGCTACCTCATTATACTTGTGACTTTGACATTGAATGTTGAAATCCCCCAAAAAAAATAAAAGTAACAAGAGCAGGAAGTTTTTCTTTTCAATGTTTACTGTGTACATTGCACATTGTAAATACAGTTTGTTCATATGTATACATACCTGTGAACATGTGAAATGTGAATGGAAGTGTAAACTGTAAGTTGTAATGAGAAGTGCTGAAGGAAATTGCTCTTTGCTCTTCACTCTTTACTCTTTATCTATCTATACCAAATATTATTCTTCCTCCTTCACACATACATGCACATGATATGTTTTTGGCTTTTGGATTTACAAGCGGAACAGTAAACAGTGCAAGTAAAAGCCAAGTTCATATTAATCGTACAAGCTAATAATTATAAATTTATAACACCATGTACAATGTACACTGTACACGGTACATACGAGAACATTCAACAGTATGTAGTTGACTTTACGACAATGATCACAACAACAACAACAATAAGATTGAGATGGTTATAGATTGTGTAGTCTATACATGTGTATGTATGTATTCTTCATTCTGTAGTCTGTACATCCCGAATGATACGCAGATTCAGTGGTTGCACTTGAAAATAAGTCTGATGTCTCATGTGAACATGTTAACATTAACATGACCCATTTACACCTTACACTTGTTTTCATCGTGTATTCACTTACGTTTTATGTACTTGTACATGTAATTGATAATTTGTATAGTGGTTCTTTTACTATAGCTTAAAAGTAAAAATAAACTAATTTCATTTAGTTTTTTCAAAGCAAACAAGCAAACAACAGCTGTTACTGTATCAGTTTCAAAATTGCAATGAAAGTCTTCAGATTGGATATTTGAGATAGAGCTTTGTTACAAATTCTTGTCAATTCCATTGAAGTTCAATGTCTTTCTTCTTAAAACTTCTTTGAAATTTTTTAACAAAAAAAAAGACTTTTTTAGGTAAATCCTTATTGTGCTTCTTGTGACATTGATTCTCGATTTTTTTGTATTTTATTTTCAATTTTCAACACTATCAACTATCAACTGTCAAAATACCTCATTCACGTCAATTTCATTGTTTACATTTGTTTAGTCAACGTTAAAAAGACAAGTTGAAAGGAACTCGATACTCGGCTTTATGTGTGAAATCAAAGGAAAAACTCTCAATCCCCTCAGTTCTTCAACAACGCGGATTGAAATTGAAACTGATGAAAAAAGCTCAAAGAACAAGGCTTCTACGTGTATTGAGAGTGATTTCAGTGGTTGTGAAAAATCTTCCAAACTTGTCATTTCATCAAAAGAACCCAAGAAAATCACGTCAAAAAGTCGTATACAGATAGCCAAATTTAACTGTAGTAAAAAAGTTCCAGTTGTTCTTGTGATCATGGCGGTAGCCAGTATCAGTTTTGTGCTCATTACGATTGCAATTTTGTGGTCAAATTTGTTTGATTTTAGTGAGAGTGCCGAGGAGTCATTTTTTAAAACGGATTGGAGAGAATCCCGAATGCTGGAAAGTGGTGGGACCAATACAAATCCGGAACCAGTGAAACCAAATTATTATAATAGTAATTATAATACTGAAAAGGAAAAAGACATGGAAAAAGAATATTCTCCTGTGTATTTATGTAGAAAAAATTCAACAGATTGTGTATTTATAATGCAAAATAATAACAATAATAATAATAACAACAACAACAATTATAATCGCATTCGTAATCATCATCCTCAAGATGATCATGAATCCCGTTCATCTGATTTATTTTCTTCTCGAAATCTACCTGAGGATATTGAATTGGAAGGTCGTGAAATTGAGGAAAGTGAAGAAACTCGGGAAACCCCAGACAGTTTTATTCCAGATTTTTCCGAGGAAAATCAAAGATTACGTCTTCGAAATGGAACTGTTTTGAGTATGAAACCTTTAGAGACAAATTTACGTTTTAGATTGTCGCCAACTTTAGGAGGAAATCATGACTATTCCAGTGACTCTGGTGACTCTTCTGATGAGTCAACGACGGCTGGTGTAAATTATGATTCTAGCAGTGAAAAGCTAGCAAGTAATATACTGACTAAAAAACTGTTGGCACTTCATCCTCCCACAACAAATACAAAGAATAGTAGTAACAATACTGATACTGATACTGATAATAAAAATAAGAAAAAGAACAAGAAGAAGAAAGAGTCCTTAAAGAAGGGTGAGACGGAGAATATTGAAAATATCTCGAATAAATCAAGAATTATAGCTTACACCATACGACCATCTTCCACAAATATGACCACGACAAGTAGCAGTGGATCACTCTCAACTTATCCAACTATTACATTAGCCTCACTGGCTCGTCAACTAATATTTCCAAATTGGTTATGGAGCAGAGCAGGAGTTGCTGCTAGTACGAATCAGGCTGCTGTTGGTACTACGACATCCACCTCTACATCAACAACGAGGATATCCAATAGAACCGGTCTAAGTTACACAAAGGGTCTCCAACCAATTACGCAATTACCATCCATCAGCTTTGACAACAACCTCAGTAGATGTGAGTCCTGATTTTGTTGATATCTTTATCGGGCACCAATATCTCCTTATCTCCTTTGTTTCCTCCTTCACATTATTTATTACTATGAACACTTTAGAAATTGTATCATTTCACATGTACATTGTACATTGTACATCTATCCATCCATAGAACTTTAAAATTTAAACAGAAACTTGAATAGCTTTTAAGTTTCAGAGTGAAATAAGAGAAAATATAAAGGGTAAAAAAGTAAATAAATAATTCAATTCGCTATTTAAGAGATTCAGAGTCAATAAACAATTGGAGCATGTTTCAACATGTTTATGTGTAATCTTTTACATTAATTTTCTTTTCTACTGTACATTGTAAATAGTACTTTGTACATGTTCAATGTACATAATATAACGATTATAATGGGAAAAGAAGGCTTGAAATGTTGAAAATAAGAGTTAAAACATCATTAGCCATATCCAATAAATTTGATGCGTCTCACTCCTTTTATATTTTACTTTTCAATGTTCAATGACTCGTTTGTTTACTTGACTGTATGAATATTTCAGTTTTAAAGCTGTTTACTCTGGTCCGATTTGACAATTCAGCCTGTTCAACAGCCACTGGACAAAATGGAACTTGCTATAATTCTAGGTAAGTATAAATCCCATGTACAATAATTTACTTGACTATTGCCATTATTTTTCTTTTTTACATTCATTTATTCGTTTATTCGGAACTTTACATCAAGAAAAGGTAAAATTCTATTCGAATGTCTAGAGTCTAGAATGTCGAATGCTTCATACATCAAAGAAAAAGTGAATTCAAGCAGGATTTTTGTTTTTATAAACAACTTGCTTTCTTTGTGATTTTTTCAACATATTCAAAATTCAATGTATTCAATATTCAACTTTTGCAAAAACTAAACAAAAAGTAATTTTGTTTGTTGTGGAGTGTACATTGTACTTTTTTTTCCAAAGTTTAAGTCGTTGACAGACGGCAAAACGACAAAAAAGAAACGACGACATGCCCATAAAAGTAATGACAGTGGTCAATGACAAACTGTGCACTAATATACATATAATAAATATATACAATATACATTGGACATGAGACATCGGACAGATAGACGAGAGAAACAAAATGTAGACAAGTCGTATACAAGGAGACAGACGACAGAGTCTCATGCCATTTGAAAAATTTTGACTGTAGTATGATATATTATTAAATTGGATTGAAATAAATATGATATAGAGAATGCTCAGATCTTGGCGGTGTGGCTGCTGGCAAATGTGCAAATGGTTTTGGTGTCTGTTGTGTATGTAAGTTGGATTACAATAATTTATAATAATACATGGAAACTAGTTTTTTTTCTCCTGAATTATATGTAGTATTTATTCTTCTTCTTCTTCTTCATCTCCTTTCATCCTACTCCTTTTCAATCATGTTGAAATGTCTTTTCTGCTCCTTCAAAGGATTATCATATTTGCAAAAATTCTTCTTTACTCTTCAAGTCATTTGTTTCCTCACATGATACAAGTTCTTTCTACTTTTTCCAAGTCACATAAAAAATGATGACATGTGTCATGTGCTCAGAGTTTGGAGTACAAACTACAAAGTATGAACAATGTACATATACAGAGTATGGAAAAAGAATAAATACATAAAATGACGGAATTTTTTTCCTTTTGTAGTTCAAGTGCGGTGTAACGGGGTGACTAGTCGAAATGGTACGTACTTTGTGGATACCGGGGTCACTTATCAAGCAAATCAAGTTCAGACTTGCAGCGTGACCATTTTAAAGAGAACACCACTAGTCAAGCAAATGCGGGTCGATTTTATACGTTTTTCGGTATTGATTATTATTATTCCTTTGTATATTTTGTTTCATCCTTTATTCTTTAGCTATAGTATTTAATTTAATTACCAATATTACTCTTAGAGCCTTTGTCTACAAGTACCGACTCACTAAGGATCCATTGTAAAGAGAAGCAAGTTAAAATTGCAAATCTATCGGCTACTGCGGCTATTATTTATACTATTTATTGCCGATTGTCTATAATACGTTTTAAACTGATCTGCATAAAAAGTCACAAGGAACAACAACAGCAATTTAACTTATTTATTTCTAATACTTTGCATAATTTCTACTTATTCATGTACATAATGAGTCTGCATCTTCTACTTTTTTCTTATACGTACTTATATCTATTCTGCAATTTTAATTTTATTCATGATTCTTTGTTACCACTATTTTATTGGGAACGGTTCAACCGTCTAATAGTCCAATATAATGCCTTTTTATGCTGTGTTCTCCTAATGAAATGTGAAAGTTCTGCTAGTAAAACATGAAATTTATTACATGTGTAATATCATTAATAAAATATACTTACCGGTAGTATTAATTTTATTGCAGTTACGGCAGCCAGTAGCTGGAAGTTGTGAAATTGATCGCTTTATAGTATCTGGACAAAACACCAACAATATCATCCCCATTTTATGCGGCCAAAATACTGGATCTCACTGTAAAACTGAAAAAATAAATACATTTAATATTTTTACATTTTTATACTGTCTTATTTATCTTCAACATTATTTTTATTATACTTTATCAATTAGTAGCAATATGTTGCCTCGAAATGATGACTAAATCAGAAATACATACAGGCTATCGCTGAGGTACATAAAATACGAATTACGAGTGCCTAATAGGTAGTACCTATTAGGTACATAGACTATTTTCGTATCTCCTAAAACTCCTATCAAGACGAGACTTAGAATTCATGTCTGTTTTGAATCTTTGAGATGATGACAAAATGTAGGAACGTCTATCCAGAAAAATTTAATCTATCAGGGGTACGGATTGATATTCAAACAGATACTTATAAAAGCTAAACAGCAGTGATTCAATGTTTGTAGGAAACTATTACATACATAGTTTTCATCATGTTTTTTTCCCTCGTTGTCTCCTTCATTGTATACTATACACATGATATCTTAAGGGTAGGTACTTATGGAAAAAACCATTTGACGAAATCGAAACTGTCCCGTGGTCCACATGCTCAGGAGAAAAAAAAGAGAAATAGAGAGAAAGGGTGGAGACACGTGGTGATGGTGATGCACGGCATGATACAATTGAACATAGGACACATGAATTTAGATAGAAAATTACATGACGACAAAATGACAAGAACATGATCCAAAGAATGTGCCCGTCATTGGTACTGTCAACTCGTTTAGAAAAAAAACACGAAAATACCCTTTCTCTCTCTACATGCTCCATACAAATAATACGAATATTTAGATTTAAAATTCTGATACATAGAATATTATGGAATAAAAAAAACAAGTACTCATAAACTATGTATGATGTACATTCAAAATCCAATCAACCTAACATTTTGTTATATACTATTTACAACATAATGTAATCTTAAATAAAATTTCCCTTTCAGTTTATGTAGAGACGACGGGATCCTCAAACGGGATTCAATTATCGATCATGACAACGGGAGAAGGAAGCCGAAGTTGGGTGATGAGAATTACCCAGTATACCACAACTGATAACCAAATAACTCCTCCACCAAATTGTCTTCAGTATCACAGAGGTACAGGTTTTAACATGTCTTCAAAAATATTAAACTTAAAGTCACCGACTGTCCTCTAAAATCAAAGTAGTACATTTGAGTTTTGTAAGTTACACTCCAAGAGTTCATAAAATTACAACATACCTACATAATACATGTTTCTTGTGATAGGGGTCATGGGGATGATTCGGAGTTTTAACTACCTTTCAGATACATCTCCTCAATACTTGGTATAAAAATTATCATTCTATTTTGCTTTTTTTAAGTATTACTGTTAGTTTATTATTCTACTTATGTTTAAACAATAATTTAACTTAATATTTCACAGAATAATCTCAACTACGCTATATGTATACGGCGAGAAGCTGGATTTTGTAGTGTAACTTACTCAAATGCTGGTTCAGATGGGACATACCAACCTTTCCAAATAGTTAATGCAAATGGTATAACGTGTAGCTTTTAGAACCAGAATTTGCCAAATATTATGATGTTTTGAGAAAAAAGAAAAAATGCTTAAAATATTATCATAAAAATATGTGGGGTTATCTATGAAAAACAATCTAAAGGAACTTTATAATTTATGCGCTGCGATCGTAGAAAAAATAGAGCTGTGCACAGAAAAAATATTACAACATAAAGAAAATTTTCCCGCCAACCAATATTCAAAACTTTTCAGCTTTTGCACAGCTCTATCCTCTAAAATTTAGTTCTAGAATCACCGCTTGGTGTGAATTATAAAGTTCCTTTAGATTGTTTTTCATAGATAACCCCACATATAATGATAATCTCGAGTATCGATTCATTTTGTTCTATTTTTAGCTGAAGGCTCTCTAGTTATTCCAAGTGGACAAGCAGGTTAGTAAATACATTAAAATCTTTGGCGTTTATTATCACTCAACTGAACAAAAACTACACACACAATTTGTAGAAAGTCTTTTTAACGAGTGTAAATGGTAAATGGTGACACACATGCCAAGTTAATTTTCAATATGCAACTTTTAGGAGTTGGTGTTCGAGATTGTCCCTACGACTACATAAATATAAATGGGATTAGACTTTGTGGAGAAAGATTAAATGATGCTACTACAAATATAGTGATTGTCCAAGACGCTCCAGTTACAGGTCTTTTAAAATTTTACATGCATCAAAACAGAAAATGAAACCACATAGATTATTTACTTACAAAATAAATTAAATGATTCGTAATTTTGTAATAATTACAGATTTTAGTAATGGACCATTTATAGTCAATGCGAGAACAAATGAAATTGATGTGGGTGGTGGATTTAATATCTATTATCGACAGAACCCATGTATGTCAACTCCAGGCTAAAAATCTTGACAAACTTTGACACAATGCAAAAGGTAATTTAAAGGGAATGCCCAACCTTGTATTTCCTATTCTATACTAAAAATTAAACAGTAGTGTAAAGTGTAAGATAAATATTCTTATAATTCTTACCAGCTACAACCAAAGGAAATGATGACAGAGAAAAAAAACCAGTAGTATTTAAAAATTCTCAGTATTTAAGTACACAAATTGACAATTTGACAACTGACAGTTTA
Organism: Sminthurinus aureus; assembly: GCA_034698265.1. Classification (NCBI taxonomy): domain Eukaryota; kingdom Metazoa; phylum Arthropoda; class Collembola; order Symphypleona; family Katiannidae; genus Sminthurinus; species Sminthurinus aureus. The sequence continues at coordinate 13,648 of JAQGBH010002203.1, read as the reverse complement.
TGCATTATGTACATATTTCTCCAGATTTTAAAACTGCCTCCCATTCCAGAAGATACCCTTGGCCGCTGGAGAAAATATCGTTTTTTCTCTTTTCGCATCTGAAGTAAAATACAGAGAGAACGGTGCTTGCGTGTTGTGTTATTTAGCTAAATATTTTTTGTCAATACTCATATTTTATATTTCAAACTACATTAACAAAACACAAATATGATAATGTATTTTGAATTGAGAGTTTTTTCTTTCGTATTCTCAAAAGAATACTGGAGAGACTAGGAACAAAACTGTACGAACTTATTAGAATAATCTAAGAATGATATGTGGCACAATTATTTATTTATTTTTGTTGATAATATAATATTTATACTCCAAAACTTGTTTTTATTGCTTTTATTTGTTGTTGATTGTTGATTTTGTTACTTTTTTTTAATGTTTAATAAATTATAAATGCTAGAGTAAACTAAAATAATATGTAGGGTTATTTATCTCTCAAATCTGCTACATATTCCACATTCTACATATTCTACACTTTTCATTCTTGTGGTGTAAAATGTAAAAAGTAAGTTAATTGTATTTATTTGTGCTAAAGTCCTATTGATTATTCATGTGTGAAAAAGAATAATGAGCTTGTTAAAATGTACAGACCTAATTAGTGTACTTTCAGTTTAACGACAGCAACAAAAAATACACACACTACACACCGTGTTTGTTTTGAATTTTGAAGCTCACTCTTTACCATTTTTCCATTCATCATAAATCATCTCATCAGTCATCAGTACAGTAGTTAAAAATACAAGTTAAATATACACCGTTCAAGTGGATATTTTATGCACACAAATTTACAAGTTTATTCTCTATATACCTAATTATAGAATATAGAATATTGACATTTTGTATACTGCTCTGATTATTAAAAATGTGCAGTATTTATTTCATATTCCATATCTTATGACTTATGACTGTCATTTTTTATTTTAATATGCATGAAAATAAATTAGAAATGAGGGTAAAGACATGCGGAACTTTTTCATGTTTCTCTTTGCAGTCTCTGAATTCTGTATCACTAGGTGAACTTGACAACAACAATTAGTCATTTTCATTCATAGAGTAGTTAAGACGTTGAAAACGGATTAGCAATTCTTTGTGATTAAATTAGCACAGAAATTTATGAAAGAAAAAGAAAGACTTTTGGAAAGAAAGACTTTTACGAATTCAGTTAAACTTGAGAGATCTACCACAAAAGTTCTTCTTCCTCCTGCCGTCTGTGCTGTGATCTCTCTATTGTTTTTGTACTTCTACTACTTTTGTCATTTGAAGTGAAAATTTTTTGTTCTCCATCACAAAAAGAGATTATTGCGTGTATTTAGCCAAGTGGATGAAGATGGGATTTCTTCACAGAAAAAATTGTTTGTTTGTTTTATGCAGTGTGTTTTTCATTTTTAATATTTTTGGACCCATACAATGTCATCGACTTCCAGGATCCAAATCATTAAGTAAAAATAGTGATAGAAATTTAACAGAAATTTTAAATCGTTCATCAAATGATACAAGCTCAAGAGAAGCTCGTCGTTCAGGTAAAAATCCAAAATTTGAATGGAAAAGAGGAGCAAAATGAAAATTATTTTATACAAAAATAAAAACGAAAATTCAAGAAAAAAGATCAATATGTACAACAACAACAACTGACCATTACTTTTGTGTTGTTTTTTAGTGGTATCCGGAGGTTTATTTAGTATAGTTTCATTCGACAATGTCCCATGTAATAGCACAAATGGAGATGTTGGTGTTTGTTATTCAGCTAGAGAATGTACAAATCTTGGAGGAGCTGCTGGAGGGAATTGTGCTGGAAATTTCGGAGTTTGTTGTAGTGGTAAGAAAAAGATAAATAAATAAAAGACCTAAAGAGTAATTTTGTAACTGTAGGATGTATTGACTAAATTATTTTGCTACACCATACATATAATGCTATCATTTTCAGTGACATTTACAAGTGGTGCTACTATTAAAACCAACAACTCATATTACGTCAATCCTGGTTATCCAACACCATCCACTGGACCTTTGACATCATCCGTTTCTATTTCACAACTTTCAGGAGTAAGTTGGCATTCAAAATTTGAGACAGCAAACCATACAAAATACAAGTAGTTATTTAAAAAATATGTGTACTAACTTCAAAATTCAAAACGACTTTTACTTTTGTTAATACAGGCTACTGAATTATATCTCGAGTTTACTGATTACAACATTCGTGGTCCATCCTCTGGTGTTTGCTCAAATGATACATTTACAATCAAAATATGTGATACTGTCTATCCAATCCTTTGTGGAAACCTCACTGGACAATCCATCTACCTCCCTTGGCCAGCTACCACTACAGGACGGAAGAGACGAGATGTGGCCAAGAAATTTAATTTCGATAAGGATTTGTCATCTCTAACATCAAAAATTAACAATCTGATAAACCAGTGTACTGCCACATTGACCATCAATTTGGCTGACGGTTCAGACATTCGTAGTTGGAAAATCCGTATCGTCCAATTTAAACCTACAGATGCATGTGCTGCACCAGTTGGATGTAGTCAAGTAAACGCCTATATTTTTTTAATCAATCTTTTTCTTTTTTTTGAAGGACAAGTTTTTTAAATAATAGATAAATAATATTATTTAAACATTTGAAATTTGAAATGTCTTCATATTTTAATCCACAATCAACCATCAACCATCATGTAATGTTAAAATATTGATTATTATTTAGTATTTCAGAAGCACTACGGGAACAGTCGAGACTTTCAATTACAACAATGGCCAAGGAGAGTTGATTGAGGACAGTGGGTGCTTTACTCAGTGCTTTTATCTCCCATCAGGATACTGCAGTGTAGGATTGAAAGAGAACGAGTTTATGCTCCCAGGTGTCCTTTTCCTCTGTGTTCTGTTTCATATTCTCATATATATTCCATTGAAATTTTCTACTTGTACTTTAATTTTTAGACTCGGAACTCGGAATAGCGTAGAAGAATAATCATAATTATTGAATCGGCCACTGATTGACTTTGAGTATTATTATTTTATATTCAGGAACGGAACCTAGTGTATGCACTACAGACTACTTGCTTGCAAATGGAGTGAAATATTGTGGACAGTCACTAAATGGCACAGGAATGCTTACAGGTCAGTTGAGTTTTGAGCTAAAGTCATGGAATCTCATTTCTGTTTACTTTTTCCTTGCTTATGATTTGAAAGTTAATATTATGTCTACGAAGAAACTATGAATTATGAGTTCATCTGGGGTTTTTCTATTACATTTTACAGTGACTTCAAATTCTGGTATGAAATATGCTTCCATTCAGTATTGTACTGGAGCTTCGGATCCTGATATGGATGTCGGCTACAGTTTACAATACACACTAAACTCTTGTTCCAGTACAGGTTAATTATCCTAAAGTTTAACTTGACAGTGAAAGATGCTCAAATATTTTGTTATTTTCTTACCAGTGAACTGCCTTGTCATCTTTGATGTTCACATACATGTATTTTTTGGTTGTTGTTATTTGTTATTGTTATTGTTGTTGTACCTAAACCACCAGTGAACACTGACGATTGGTTAGGTATGTTGTTGCTATGTTTTATGTATAGCCGTATCTTTTTTGTTGTTATTATTTGTTATACATACAATGCCAGTGAAAAGTGATTTTCATCTACATATTTATTGACTCATGTTTAATTTATTTTAAATCCTCTCACAATCCTTGAGCCTTGAGCTCATAATATTCATTATTGTGAACCCAGAATATTTCGTGTCGTTTCTAATTGTTAACCCAGATCTTCGTACCGACATGTTGACTGTTGTCTTTGTCTTGGTCTCTTGATTCTTGATGAGCTACTTATTTATTAATTAACTTTATTTATTCCGACCAAGTGACTAATTATTTATGAACTGACTCTATTATTATTTATTATTTATATACCTGGAGACTAGATGATGTACGCTTTAGGTACATATGCGTAGTATTTCATTCAAAATCTTTGTTTTAAATGACTACCCCACATGACATGACCGTCAGTACTTTGACAATAAAAGTATAAATTACAAGCGAAACTTGACAGTGGACATGATTTTTAAGTCTTGAAGCAGACAAACGATATGACATGTACTTTTTACACGTAGACAATTCAGGGCAATTACCAGGAATAGACAGTAGACAGTAGACGAATAACAAAAAGCACGACACACGAAGAAGTACGCAACATAATACTACGTAAATTGATGACAAAACTTGAACAAGTTGTACTACACCGGACAAAACTGGACTCTGTTGTAAATATGACTCATAGGTCTGTTTTGTACCGGGTACATTTAAGATTACGTGTATGACGTCATTGGACTTTGTCCCCGAATTTCGTTCTTCCTTTGTACTCGTTTTTTCCTGGCTCCTCTGATTTCCAACTTGAAATAATCTGTTTGTTTCTGGATTCATACGAAAAATATTGTATTGTACTGTTTGAAATTTATGATCATAAAGTACAACATGTTTTACCAATTATTACCAATGGCTAAATAAAAATAAAAAGTATGAAGCTAAACATGGATTGGTTTTGGTTGCATTTTTATTTTTGTTGAGTTTTAGCGACGACAAGTAAAACGCAAAAAAAAACTTAAACATTTACAAATGCGGCATGAATTTTTTTTAAAGTCCAAAGTATTTTAGCTTTATTTTCCTTTGAGTTTTAATATTAAATGTACAATAAGATATAAGTTTTTATGATTGTTTCCAGTATTTATTATTTAGTACAGTTACTCTCGTTTCTCGTTTTAGAGGCGAGAGCATCGCATCATTCGCATCAAAATGATTTGTGAAATTTGCCAGTACAAAAAAATTACCCTCAGAAATATTATGTTGTACAAACTTTGACGAGTTTCTGTGAATTTAATTGAAAGTAGGCTGTAGTTTGATGGCTTAATTTGTACATGTAAGATATCATACATAGCGGGGTGTGTGTATTTTTTATGTAGAAAACCAAGGCAAAAGTTGTCATATTTGTCAATGATATATTTAACGTCCAAAATCCAACATCCAACATTCAACCGTATTATATTTATGTTCATACAGAAACACCAGACATCAGACAAGTATTTACATAGACACATGCACGTACAATATACAACTCATTTATAAATTATAATAATATAGGAATATATTTTAGATGTAGAACAAGATCGACAAGAAGCCTGTGTTAGAAATATAAATATTAAATAGTATGTAGTTAGTATGTAGCAGTTACATATTATTGTAGTACATCCTATACAGCTTGTTATTTATTTAGATTTTTATCACCATTTTATACAGTCCAAACTCCAAACACCAAACATTGTCAACTTTGCTGATTACTGAAGCATTTCACCACACCGGACAACAGCGCAGGCCAGACCAGGGAAATTCTATTTGTTTGTTTAAGTGCCTATTCCTTATTTCTTATACCTTGTTCCTTTTATTCTCATTGTGTTAAAATTTCTTCCTGTTGCTGTTGTTGGGACGTTAAATTATTTTGTGTTGGCCCACTTAGATTTGTAATATTTTCCAGCTCTTCAAGTATCTGGTCAGCAAAATCCGTAGGATTCTTTTTGTAATGAACTGCTGCTTGAATTGCGTCACGAAATAACTTTACAACATTCGTCCCGTCACTCGCCGAGACGTAGTAGAGAGGAATATTATTCTTTTCAGGGAAGGCAAAAGAGCGAAGCGTGACTCCGTTGTCGGCGTCTATTTTATTTGCTGCACAAATTACTGAAAAATTGAATTGAAAAGAGCCAAAAATAGTTAATTACTCAATACTCAATGCAGTATGATTTCAGACACACTGAATGTATTTGTATGTACCTGGAATACTTGGTCTGTAGCTCCGAAGTTCTTCATACCAACGACTTAGATTTTTATATGTGATTTTTCGTGTTGCATCAAATACCATAACACCTGTAAACAGTAAACAGATGAAGGTGTAAAATATTCACCGAATCAGAGATCAGTTAAAGTGTCCAGATTCTAGATTCAAAGTTCTAAATTCCAGATTTTCAATGAAAAATGAAACGGACAAAAACGTTTCCTTACATGCGTGAGCTTGATGATAGTAGGATGGATGAAGGGACATAAACCTTTCTTGACCCGCGGTATCCCTATGGAAAAATTGGAAAACAATGTACACTTAATTTTCCCTTTTCTATATTATGCATTTCAATTTTTGATACAAATATTATGATTTATGGTATTTCATATTTCATGTAATGTTTAACATTTAATCAAAATGGTCGTCTTTGAAAATCAATACTTTTTGTATTGAATGACCTAGCACGCTAATAAATTTAAACAAACAATATAATATTACCAGATATCGACGACAATTGTTTCATCATCTACTTCTGTTTGATATCTATACAATGTCAAAGCATATGTGGATACTTGTTGCGGTTTAAAGGAATTTGCCAAAAATCTCTCAAGTAATCTAAAGAAAAAACCACGTATAATAAAGATAAACCTTAAGTTCGGAACCCAGAACAATTTTTTAAGTTTCAAATTTAAAAATAATTCAATAAAATTTTGTGTATTGTATTGCTGACGGCTTACTTTGATTTGCCAACACTTGAGTCTCCGAGGCAGATTACCTTTGAAAAAATCATACACAATCAAATTAACAAACCGCTAGGCTTAGAAAGTCAATATTTTAACAAGATCGATAAATAACAAATAACAAGACTCGGATTTTGAAAAACTAAAGAATAAACTTTCACTGTGTTTTCACTTTCATATGATGCGAAAAAGCTTAAAAAACTAATGTTTGGTTGGAAACGTACAAAATACAAAACAGAATAATAATCAAATGACCTGTAGGAATTTATAAACCTTTGAATTCGTTTTAAATGACAACCGTTTGTGAATTGTGAATAATGAATATGTTGTACAGTAATACACTTACTTTTACAGTAAATTCTCCAGTGCTGGTATTGTTGTCATAGTTCAAAATTTCTCGATTGTCCTTAGAATTATTAAATTCGTCACTTGTTTTTTCCTTCATGGTGGATTTTTCCATGTCCAGCCGTCTCACTCTAATGTTCACAAACGTATGAGGTCTGAATCAATAGTCCTCCATCGATCTAATTCACGTTTATTCCCCCCAACACTTTTCCCTTTCTTTGCGTTCTACCTGCTTCTGTCCTGTATTCTAGTTTCTAGTTTCTAGGTATAAGTTATACCGTATAACATTACCTGCCCAACATGTACACTCGTACACTCTGCGTATTAGCTCCTACTTTCCCTCTGTTTTCTCCTTCGGGTTGGTTACTTCAACGTCAACTCTTTCACCGTTACTTCCTTTAACTGCTATCGGTCTGACTGAATCACTCAACTACTATTATTGCGCCAACCTCCAACCTATATATTATTATATATTATATATATACGTGCGTATTTATTCTAAAATATCCAATACAATACCATACAATACACTATCCAATGCACATGCCTATTATATGAATGAATTAGAATGTGAATGAGAAATCATAAAATATATGGCTTTCTTAATATAACTTTTGGCAGTCGGATATAAATGTGACGCTTTTTTACCTTTTCTTTCATCTCACTAACTGAGATTTTGTCTAATTTCTAGTTTCTAGTATAGTAAGTTGATCCAAAGTTGGGCTAAAATTGTTGTAGTTTTTGCATGCCGTTCCAGTTTCCAGTTAAAAATAAAAATTAACCTATAAAACAATACACAATACAATGTTTTGAGCTTTGAATTTTGAAACTGAACTGTTTAAAGGTACACTGTACACTGCCACTGTACTACCACTGTACATAATAATGCATTAGATTAGTGGACTTTGTTTTATATTCAAATATCAGCTGTTGCTGTGCCAATTGCTGATTTATGTTTATAAAAAGCAATATATTTAAGATTTAAGAGTTGTAGTTTTTATTTGATACAGGAAATAGACGAGTCCTTCTCACCATAACAACAGTCATCTACGAAACAATTTTCCTGCTGCTCTTTTCTTCCTCACTCACCCTCTTTCATCACTCACACAACCATATGATACATATCTACTATCTACTATCTATAATCTACCATCTACACGTGTGATTTTCCATTCACAATTCGCATATCACAAGCACGAGCTTGCTACTTGATTCAAAGACCTTTGTTCGACGAGCGTTGAACTGAACTGCTTTCAGCTTTCACTACTTTCTCTCCATATGACGCTTGGTTTCTATTTTTTTCTCTGGTCTACACCTACTTCCTACTGTCTATACTCTATACACGGCAGAAACAACACACAATCTACGTAATATTCTTCCGAGAGCATATTACTCATCTTTTTCCTCATTTATTATTTATACATGTTGTTTCATATGCAATTGCTATAATATGTTTCATGATAATATTCCTTTTATTCTGATTGAATGGTTCTACAACGTACAATGTAAAATACATACATACACGATGTTATAAAAGTATGATGCTAAATGCTCAATGAATTCCGTTATTAAAGCAATCCATGATATTGATATGTATTCAGCACTCAGCATAATAGTTACAGTAGCTTGTGTCTTGTGTTGTGTATTCTCGGCGCGTGGAAGAAATTTAAGATGATTACCTATGATTTGTACTTTTGAAAATGCTTCTCTACATTTTCCGATTCTATACATATTATGTATAAAAAGATAATACATGTACAGTAGGACAGTATGTATATGCTTAAAAATAGATATAACACTACATAAATTTTTTATTTTATACGACTGAATCCACCGAAACAAAACACAAATAACATTATGTAATATTTATCCACAATTAGCCATTAGAGTACACGAGTACAGTATTTGAATGTCACAAACTATCCTATTAACATAATAATAGTCAGAACATGATCTATTCACTGTACATTGTATATTTTTCTTAGAAACAACGGAGTTTTCCCAAAGCGAAGGCAAAATGGACTATAAGCCCGAACATGCGTGTCTTTTTCTATTCTTTCTTTATTAGTGTTCTCAAAGTTAGAGTTGGACGAAACTGTGGTAAATTGTCTTCATTTTGTGCAACCAAGTTTTTACGCAATGAAGAGAAATAAACCTACATCTGATATCTGATATCTGAATCAGGAAAAAACAGAAGTGTACAAAGTACAAATATAAGTTTACCATTTACTCTACATTGTATACTGTACATATTGTACATGGACGTATGTTCATTGTTCATGTTTTCTGGCGATAAAATGAGGTCAACTGGAATTGAAAGTGGATAACCTACATTCAGAATTTTGATGATGTAATTACTCTGTACTGTACATTTTCCTTTCACCTTCCACCTTCTCCCTTCTCCACAATCCATAATCGCCAAGAAAGTGGATGCCTGTCGTAAGTCCACAAAAGCAAATATGTATGCAATATGCAACGGCAGTGCAGTGCAGCGTGCAGTTTGTAGTTGGTAGCGTATTGAAATAATTTGCACTGTACAATTCCTGCAAAAAATATGACCAGCATAGTTTTTACTGAAATTACCATACATAATATCAATGTTACAGCACAGAAAATAGAAATTTTTACTAATTCTACATTCTGGGTCGGTAAACCATCATAAGATTTTCTGTAAATATTTTGTGTTGCATTTCAAAATTCAAAGGTTTACGTCAAACTGTGAAACCATTGACAAGGAATGAGCAAAAATCCATGCACTTTTACGTTTTACAGAAGAAGGGAAGTAAAATCCATTTTCATGGAAAAAAAGCGATGAATCAATCATAATCATAACCCTTTACGGGTTTTCTGAGACACAAAATCATTGTGTAAAACCAATAAATATTTCCGTGTCAAGTTCACTTACAATTTCTAGTACAAGTACACGTGAATTGAAGATTGAGGCATTTATTATAGATACAAATGTCATGTTATATGTTATTATATTTGAAACTTGGACCTTTGAATAATGAATACGTTTCAGTGATTAAGTGAACCTTGAGACTTGAGGTTTGAGGCTTGAGACAAAATATAGAGAGAGAATGCATAGTGCATTGTAATTTCCTGTAATTCATACGTATGGGTTACAATTATCGGTATTTTTCAGTAAATAGTAAATACTGAATAACTAATAACTAAGTAGCACGCTTGAGGTGGATAGTGGATATTTGTGTGAATGTATACAGCGTTCAGTGTTCAGTGTATAATATGTGCAATATGGAGGCATCTCTTTGCATAAAAAAGTGAGCGCCTACTGCTAAGCAGGAGCATTTATTCACCACCATGAGAAAATTTAAGTTCTAATGCATTTTTAATGAGTGGAACGATGACACAGTTCCAGTCATTTTACTTTTTGCACGACCAATGCTATGCTTAGTCCTCCTGTATCCTGTACATTTTCTTCATACTCTATACTTCATGCTTCAAACACACACATATGACTAACCTTGAAGTGCACTATCAGCAAAACTCGAGGAAGACAAATACTGAAAGGAAATGGAGCGTTCATATTTGGTATATCACGATATGCGATATGTACATTGTACACTGTACAGTGTACAGTGTACACACGAATAGTGGACATTGTACATCGTACATCGACCGAAGCAGCCAAATTGTTTATTATTTTTTACTTGGTATTTTCATATTTTGAGAAACTATTACATAAAAGATGTTGGAAATGTACAATTCTCTATTTTTATGTTTACAGTCTACAGTGTACACCATGAAAGTGAATAAGTTTTTTATGATTACCTACACTGACAACGTTTACTCGTCATTCGTCATTTTTCTTCCCTCTTTCTACTGTCCTCTGTAAGTTGCGTTGTATGTGTAATGTATATATAGTAATTTGCATTGTCTTATATACAATTTAAAGCAAGTGAACTTCTTATATTATTTGCAAAATTCTAAAATCGGAAAGTCAAAAGTACTCTGAAATGAGAAGAAAGTAAATAACAACAATTAGAATATGCAAATATGCTAGAAAAATTATATTTACCATTTAAAATTTAAAATGCTCCTACTTCAACTTTCAATACAATGTTTGTCTTGAAACTTAAAACATTTTACAGTGGACAAGGCAAGGACAAGAAAAAATAATATGTATGACTACAAGTCTCAATCTGAAAATAAATGGAAGAAAGTAGAAAGTCCTTAAATCTTAAATACCCGTAAATTTGTCCATCTTGAAAAGAATTACTGAAAATTGTGAGTGAAGCTACAAACCTCGGAGAATTCCATAGTATACAGAAATATTGCGTGTCCTGTCCTAATAAACATTTCTTTGGTATGTATTGTCTATTATCTATGTAATCTACCAAATACAAAGTACCAAGCGTCAAGAAAAAACAGCTCCTAACAATCTCAAAGGACACTTACTAGGTACTAGATAATAAATAGAAGACATGAACAAGACAAAAATATATGGAGAAAGTTCGTACAGTATGAAGTATGACAATGAGATATACTATCTACGATGTAATGGTTATCAGTTATCGGTGTGAAAATCATACAATATATACAATGAACACCGCGAGTTGTCAATTATTGTCATTTCACAATTACTCGTACATAAAGTGCTTGTTCCTTTGATGCTTAATTGATTAAATGGGACGAATTGGATGTTGGACAGAGTACAAGGAATATTTGACAGGAGAAAGTACGTCATTGAAGAACTTTCTTATCAATACATATGTACTTTTACATTATGCTGACAGATATGAATGAGAAATGAGAGTCGAATGTTTACACACTTACTAAAACCGCTTAGGTATATCAGAATGCCTTCAAAAGCATGAATAAATAAATTTCTCCTGTAGTGAAAAACAGAAACGTACATGTTTCAGTCCAAGGAAATAATTTGCAAAGAAAAACTTTTGTTTTTAATGAACGTTGCGCTTTTATTTATTATTCATATAGTTGGAGCAACTGAAGGAAATGTAGAATAACATTTTTGAGAGTTTTAAAAGGTTAACTTTCTCGAACTTTTAACATATGCATCGAGAGAAAATACCAATAGGAAATTACAAACAAATAATTTATAACGCAATGTTTGTAGCTTATGTATATATTTGAAACAGTTAATTTTCAGTATTGGTTTTAAAATTCACCCCTCTCTTTCAAATTGACAACAAGAATTGGCACATCACATATACTTGTGGATGCATGAAAATAACAAATTTTACATTAACAAAAAAAAACAACAAAACCAACAAAAGTTAATAACAATTAAAAATGTACTCGAGGTCAGTACACTTTGAGAAAAAAAGAAATTTTTAGACACATCAACAAAACAAATGCTCTTATTACTAATTGAGATAAACATGAGTTAATTATATCATTATGTAAAGCAAAAGAGCATTTTAAAAATGCCTGTTTCACCATTGTTTCCAAGACTAGAAGAATTATTTATTGAAAAAAATGTTAAAAAACTCATTACTTATTTATATTGTGGTAATTTTGTCTTGCAACAAGACAAGCCCATACCATATATAAATAAAAGAGATTTAGTACACAACACATAAACTTCACTTTAAACCCCGTCGATTCGACATTGCGGAGCTGCACACGTATTTTTTGTTTCACATCTGTAAAGGCCCACACTCAACATCATAATGCTTAATTATTCTACATTTTACGCTCAGGAAAAAGAATATATTTAGTGTTATTTTTTTAGAGATTTTGGAAGCACAAAAACATTATGCTTACATATATATACATCAGCTTGCAGGTATATAAGTGTGTTATATTAGAAAATATCGATATCGATGTGCTCCTGAAAAACATTGCTTAATCATCATCTATGTGAATTCGATGTAAGTAAACATGTAGGTATAAATGTGTATGGTTTGTTTTTTGTTGGTATATAAATCCATAGGTTAGATTTTGAGTACGGATGTGATTCATCTTATTGATTGAATGTGACTTCGAATTTCAAATCAATGCGAGATTTTTTATGTACCATTATAATTTATATAATACTGTAAATTGTTAGCATGTACAACAAACGTCTGTATTTATGGTCTGTGTGTACATGTGTAATGTGTACAGTGTACAGTGTGCCGTACATACATATACTTTTACATGTGTTGTATTTTCTATTACATAATATAAAATTAAGAACCTTAACTATATATACATATACTGTAAATACATGTATAGTTCATATCTGTAATCTGTAACTGATTAGCAGCTGACAAAAGAACAACTTTTCACTTACACGCATTTATAATAATACAATATAATAGAATATACCTATATTTAATATAATATTAATATATTAGCATCATTATATTTTAGTAGAATAATATCACTTGTTATTTGTAATAGGCAACAAAGGTGTAATATAGTTTTTGTAGTTTTGTTTTAGTACACATTTGTATAGTTCTGTATTCTGTACCCTACATCTAAATGCTAGTAAAACACAGTTTTAAATACATACAGCAGCTTTTAAACGTTTTTTTGACTACAACTTTTCATAAAACATGTAGGATACACATATATTATAGCATTATATATTATGTAAAAAGCTACACGGTGTATATGTTGCATGTATGTATATAATATTACAGTCTGGAAATCTGCTCGGAATTCCGGTCTTGTGCTCGGCTTGGTTTACCAGTCTTGAGCTCGGTATTCCAAGC
>JAQGBH010002202.1:0-25874 GCA_034698265.1 Sminthurinus aureus | reverse complement strand
AAAGAATGTGCTCTGCATTCCAACCGCACATTCTTCAACATTATGCTGCGCATACGACCACTACACGGGTTTCTATTCAAAGTTTCACATATTTTATTTTGAATTTTGAGTGCATGTACGAAATGTATAATATACAAATACCTGGGTTTGAGAAAGTTCCTTTCAGGACAAGATCCGTATGGGTTTGAGGAGGAGGGGACGGGCACTCCATCCTTTTGTTGTCTTTTCCTTTTATCGTGCAAACCTCCCCATTTAACTTAGCGGAGTAGATAACTTCCGGTCCTGTGAAAGTGGAAATGGAAAAGGGGAAAATTAAATACAACAAGTTAAAAAGCGTGTGCTACAGGATCAAAAAAATATTATGGGAAAATTGTGCATACAAAATGGCTCAATATTATAAAAATATCTGTGTTCGTTCAGTCCGTGTCGACAGGTCAGCATTGAACATAGAAGATTTTACTATAATATTATTGTGCACTCAAGTATTACGTTTTCATTGCTGAAAACTGAAAACTGTGGATTTTGTTATCGTTAATATAAATTCCAAAACAGGACCTCGTTGCTCTTTGCCTTGAAACAAAGATTTTGAACGACCGGCGTCGTACTCTGTCAACAGTTGAATTTTTTCCTGGACAAGAAAAACCTTTAATTCTGTTTTAATTTCACGTCGTTTTAAATATTTTGGCATCACCCTCCACCTGCGTTGTGTAGATATATTTTATATTTTATACACGATCTTTTATAATGTGCTTTCTACAGTATGAACTATGAACAATGAACAATAAACAATCCCAAATATTTTAATATCAACTATTTAATTCAAAAATATATCTGGAAAAAATACAGTTTTGAATTAAACTTAAATATCAACCATTTGAATCAAAATCAAGAACTCCCAGCAAGGTTCAAGATTCAAATTTCCGCCATTAATCATGCATCATAAATCATGTCTGCCTGCTATCATACAAATTCATTTTCATGCACTTTCCATTTTTCACATTAACATTCAGCAGAATCACTCACCACTCCGCATTTAATCCACAACATACGAAAGATACACCACAAAACAAAACGTAGACAACTACGTTTATGTACACTGATAATTGAAAGTGCATACAGAGCACACAACAACTTGTTTTCCACATTCCACATGCTGGATATTTTTTGGTCTGAACAATATGTAACGTTTAACACTCAACGTTCAAGTTCATTTATTAGGTATCGTCAATCGTATAATCTCGGTTGATTCGAGAGGATTTCAAAATTAAAAATGTCTTTGAATTAACGCCAAGGCTCACACAAAAAACATGATGTTTTTCTTCGTTTGTGTGGTGAATTTAATTCATAAAATATTTAAGCTCTTCCTGCTACTGAAATTAAAATAGGTCAATGTCAAGTTTTCCCCCGAATGTTGAATATAAAATATTACTGTATTACACATTCATTGACTATTCGCTTGCTTATTTCTGGCAACTACATCTTTTCTGCTGTAAAAAAGGACAAATGTTTTTCACCTATGTAAATTGTTGGTTTGAAAATGTACAGATTTTGTACGAACGGCGTCCAACTTTGATAAAGTTGAAATAGTTTCCTTACCCAAAAATGTATAATTCTGTTGTAGTTTGACGCCGTTTGAACTATTTTGGTATCAATCTTGACTTTGAAAGTGAAGATGAAATTTTTTGAATTTGGTTCACAATGTGTATTCGAGTACAAAATAATCACGAATATATATTCATACCATTAATTTGGATAAAAAACCCTTACAATTATGCTGATGAAATATGGAATTAAAAGGTAGTAAAATTTATTGTGAGTACGTGCACATGTTAAATCCCAAGCACTTTACACCTTAAATTTTAGACTACTACAAATATTTGGGATAGGAGAATGTTCCATGTTCCATCACACATTTATTTTTACAACGATGGTCGTTCTAGATCATGAAATCCCAACTTTTGTAAGTAAGCGGCGTCGTACTTTGACGATCTAAAAATTATACTGAATTCTTTGTGAAAAGCATACAGTTTTCCCTTTTCCTCTTAACTTTATGCATTTTTACACACGAATTACTAATTCGGAATTAGGTACTAGTCTATGCACGTGATGTATTTTCACACTAAATGTTACGTGAATTTTGTCAATTGTCAATTGTCAATAGATGAGAAATGATTCATAGTGCACGCACAACAGCTTTCTTTTTGAGAAACCGGATTCTGGTCTCTGGATTCTGGATTATTCTGCTAGTCAGCAGCAGAACACGGAAAATACTCGTAGTCAAGTCAAAATATTTTGTTAGGTGTGCATAAGACTACAGCTTTTGAAGTGAATTTTCATCACGGTCAAAAATGTACACTTTTTCTCTCCCTTTTTTTATATCCGCATTCCTTTTCCATGTTTAATGTTGGAGATTGGAGACTGAATGTTCAAGTAAATTCACCGTATATTCCAATTCTTGTTTCTGATGTAATCATGAAAGGAACAAACCAATTTGTGAAATTTGTAATCTCAAATTTATGAGCAATAGAAATGTCAAATTTTTTCACGAGCGGCGTCCTATTTTGACAATTGACAACGGCGCAATGTTTTCCTTACCCAAAAAAACCTTTCATTCTGTTCTGAGTTTTCACACCGTTTTCTATATTTTGGCATTTACATTTGTCTCAGTTGAGCAGATGTTTTCCCGGAAGAAGTTTTACAATGTGCATTCCAGTCTAAAACATCCCTGTTACACAGACGCTTACGGAATTGAATACTTCAAATAGGCCAAGAACAACACAGCCGTAGTAAAAATTCCAAAAACCCAACTGTTATTTCACATTTCACACAAGCTAAACGCTACAATAAACTATACCAACTCTTATGGAAAAACGCGAGGGCCACGAAGTGGCCCTCGCGTTTTTCCATAAGAGTGCGTGTAGAATAAAGAGTGTGGAAGAGCTTCTCCTTGTCGTTTCTGACTCTAAATTGGATTAGGCTGTGTAGAGCAGATTACATTTTTGAGGAGTGAGATAAAAGTCCTTTATCTTACACATCATAAGTGCACCAGCCATCCACCGTATAAAATATAAAATACACCCACTTTCTTAACCGTATCATCCTCGCCCTCGGCCTCTTTCCCTACCGTCTTTACCACTCTCTACTATCTACTATGGACTCTACTTGCTCTGTATTGTGTATTGTGTATAATGTGTAACACACAATACACACCCCGGCTCCCGTATCATCTGAAATCTAAGCACAATCTTTTCCTCTTCTCCTCCTCTAAAGTGTACGGTGTTACCCTCGTCGTCCAAAATGTTCAAGCACACACATTTTACATGGTACTATTACAAAAGCGTCTCATAACTGTACAGTTGTGTAGTTGTGAAGAAGACTGAGGCCCAAGTTGCAACTCAAGATGAACATTTTCCTCCCTACCCAACACTTTCACAGTTCTTTCTCTCTTACATTTCTCTACTTTATTATTAATCCTGGGGTGGACTTGCTTTCTTTCTTTTCTCCTTTCCTTCCTCCAATCTTTCAAGTATTACGCAGGACGTAGGGTTTGAACAGATGAAATTTGAAGCTTATACTTTTAGACATTAGACAAACATTTATAATTCTCCGGATTGGAATCAACGTAACTCTAAACTCTAAACTGGATTTTATCCTCTAATTTCAAGCATTATCAACAGTTTTACTCTTCTATCTCATGTACAAGAGAAACAGACCAGACCAGACTATCTCCAATCTCAGGAAAATGAGGAAATGTCTCGTGAAAATGAGTGGATGCTGGATGCAAAGGGAATTTTTGGGAAAGAAAATCTTTTTGCCGACTCTTAAATCTCTAATCTCTTATTCAACAATTAGTAAGCAAGATGGAAGGAATTCCCAAAGAGAATTAGTAACAAAGAAAGATAATAAAATGCAAGGATGAGTACGTGTGTTCCCAGTTCCCTCTTCTATGTACACTGTAAACTCCAAACTCCAAACTCCAGACTGTAGAATTCAGAATAAGCCGTCTGCCAAGCCCAAGACTTAGTCTAGAGTCTGGAGTCTAGAGTCTGAAGAAATCTTGAGAAAAGGGACTTAAACTAGGAAAATTCCCAAAGCTCACAATAGCTTCAAGATCCACATTATTCCGCCAGCTCAAGAATAGTCGGAGAAATGAACAAGAGAAAAGAATATTCAATTTTGAATATTCCCAAAAACCAACATGCAAAATCCAACATGTTGGTTCTCAGTTCTCAAGTAGATATTATTTAGATGGGAAGATGGGATACGCGGGTCTCTGAATGTACATTTTGATTCACGCCTACATCCTGCATCCTGCATGTGCACAATTAATTAAAACACTAATAAATATTGGTAAATTAATTAATTAAGTCTAATTGCTTCTCCGTACACTCTAAAATGTACACGTTGTACACGTTTTTCACGTTCTGTGCCGCATAATCTCTGTTTTTATTGCACACGTGTATTGTATTGTGTATTGTATTATGTAGGCTGTACTCTTTAGTGTACAATTTATCTCTTTTCTGTTTTAGCTACATAGTTGAGTATTTAGTGGGAAATTTATGGGATCTTCTAGCAGGTTTACGATGAATAACAGCAAGTTACATGTAATTGACTTGAACTTTGGATCCTCGAATCCTTGAAAACTTGGAGCTTGGAGCTGAGCGCTTGTACCTGGAAAAAACTTGATAAAACAAACCAAAAACGGCATAAATAGATATACAGTTGTAGGCTGTGGTTTCTGGTTTCTGGTTGCTAGAGTAACGAATACGATAGAATAAATATTACACAGTTGACTAGCTGAAAACTCGAATCAGGAAAAGCAATCCAAATGAGCTCATTTATCGATAAAACTTTTAATTAATTAAATCATCTTGTGTTATTCTGAACCAAGAATAATAAAGGGGTTAATATTCTCAAAATAAATACTTTTACTTTTTCATACTTTTTCTGTGCACCCAACTTTATCAATATCAATGACTGACAAGCTCGCAGACGATTTGTGAATTGGGATTGTTCCAGTACGAACCACATCTTTTTGGGAGCAATAACATGTATTTAATATCTTTGTGGGCCATGGAATTTGAATTGGAATCCAAATTTTTCATACCAGTTGAGCTAATAAATGTGTAAATGACACTGACGTCTGTATCTTGTATCTTGTACATTGTACATTTTGCCCGTGCACATATGTTTCTACAGTGTCGAGTGCGCCAAGTTTCATTTCCAATGTGTACAAATGTACATAATAAATAGTAGAAGCATTCATCGAATTCATCGATGCATTGGCCTGTAGTCTGTAGTCTGTACTTTATCAGAATTTGAACTGGCACCATCCAATCCCGTTCAACTGACCTGTAATATTGTAATATAGTAGCAAATAGCAAAGAGAAAAAGAATGGAGTTTTTATACAAAGAGAGTAAATACGTGTAGAATGTAGAATGTAGAATGCAGAATGAACAGTGTACAGCTTTTGGAGGGGCAGTCAAGTTTTAACGTAAACGGGACGATGAGTTTGTGCCTCACCACACTTTACTCTCCTTTTTGCATGAGATGACTGAAATACTATTCCATTTTATGCGGACGATGGGAATCAAAACTACTGTCAACAGGAAAATCAAAAAGAGATTTTCTCTTTCTGTCTGGATTCTGGATTCTAGATTCTGAATTCTGAATACTTTTCAGTTGTTGTCTAAATGTTATAAAATAGAAGCTCGTGTACATTTTGTACTGTATTTCGTATTGTACGAGGTCTCGATTGGAGCAAAATAATAATAATAATAATAATAAAATGATATAAAGCCCTGTGTATTCTCCAGTGTGTTGTGTTGTTGTGTTGTCTGTCAACAGAGTGAAAGATGTATGTATAAAACAATCATTTTCTTGTGAGCCTCTGTGAGTGCGGATGACTAGTGGAAATATTAAAAAGGATTATTTATTCATCTATTTCTCTTTCTGTTCTCTGCCTTTTGTATTCTATATTTTCTCCTCTTTCCCTTCCACAACTGTACTCTGTCTGCTTGTTTTGTTGTGTGCGTTGAAGGATGGTGAAAAGTTGGAGTTGTTTTCATTTTAATTCTTTCTTAATTTCACCCATCCACAGATTTTAGTTTCTCTTTCAGTTATTCCTATTAGTTACTGTAGATTGAGCATTGAGCATTGAGCAGCGCTCTTGTAGCTTGTTGTTGCCTCTCTTTGTATTTTGTATATTGTATTTATATATGTATTTACACGAGACAGACAAAGTATGTACGGTCTAAAGTGATTAATGTATTTCAAAACCCTCCTTTTCCATGCCGACTTCCAGTGATAGATAAAAGATACGCACAGCATTTATTCATTTAGAAACCGTTTTTTATCCCCATTCTGTATTCCATATTCTATATTCTATTTGCATGCATACTTATTGCATATAGAATATTTCATAATACTTGAACATATTCCAGATTCTCATTTTCTCGTGCTCATTTCATCTGTTATCAGGACATGAAATCCGGTTCAAATCCATTTAATAGCCTATTTAATTTAACACTCAGTTCACACGAGAGGACCAAAAGACAAAGAGAGACAGAGAGAGAAGGACGTTTGCATTTCCGAACTTGGAACTTGGATGATACACCAAAAGATAGACAAACATTGGAGAGGGAAGTGGAAAAAATGTCGTTTCTCTTTCCTCTTTTCGTCATTTTATAAATGGTCAATAGTAAATGGCGGATTGAGAACTCTGTCTTCTTTTCTTCTTTTCCCTTTCCCCCCTTTCTGTTTCCAGTCATAAAAGGTAATTGGGAATAAATAAAGCGTGCTCATTGAAAAATAATAAAAGGTCCTTTTATCCTCATTTTAAGGCTGTTTAAAAGAGACAAACCGAGGGGAAATTTTCAAGCATATGCAATATGCAAAGACAAATACTCACAACACACAGCACAACATAACAGACACAGAGTTTCTCTATTTTCTATTTTATGTGAAACTGAATGGTGCATAAAGTATGGCTAAAAGAGAATAAAAAGAGTGGTTTTCCTCTTCCATCTTCTACATTCTGCACTGTACATAGAATGTAGAGTGTAGAATGTAGAATCTACAGATATGTCACGGGTCTCCACTAACAATTCATTTTGTCTCGTTTCTACACAGTACGTGCTCTATCCGCAGTAACCAAACCAAAATCGGCAATACATCATGCAAATGATGCATCACCAGCACCAACTCTCTCTCTTCAGCCGAGTTGGGTACTTGCATAAATTTACAGTGTACGTGAATGTGTGCTCAACTGTTTTTGTACTATAAAATCTAAATGCATGATAAAATGGTCTGTATTCTCTGTTATTTTGTACATAATACTGATATTGATATTGATATTGATATATAGGGATTGTCATCCTCCATCTTTTTCCTACTTGACAATTTACAATTCACAATTTACATGTGTAAACTTTTACAACGAACGAGACTCCCGTTTCCACAGCTTCCAGTTCGAAGAGGAAAGAACCTTGAAACTGATGTAGTCTGTTGTCTATTGTCTATTGTTTGTGTTGTGTTGGCGATGAAACCATCAGAATAATAATATTGTTGCAGTTTATCATGTCACGTGTAGAATGTAGAATGTACATAGACAGACGCACCCACACTTTTTTCTGGGTTCTAGATTCTGGATTCTAGATTCTAGAGCTTTTTTCTTACCATCAGAAAATTGAGTGATGTGACATTGGAGCCACCTCCACTTCCTCTCGCCCTTCCATTAGCTAAGGACAAAATAACGATCCAGGCCTCAATCTATTCCCCTCGTCTATCTGCCAACTACAACTACAACTACCAACCAAGGGCATTGTCTCAAATACAGACTACAGACTACAGACAAGCCGAGAAAATTGAAACCATTTTACACCACATGACACATCTTTTTCTTCCTTTCTTCCTTTAGCTCCCTACAAGGTTAAAATTATATTTTAGTTTGAATTGAAATTGAAATTGAAAAGCGAGCTGCAGTTAAACAATACAACGGGACACCATTAAAAAGATGCCAGTAAAATAAAGGACTGGAAATGGGAAATGGATTAGTGGTCTACAGGGTATTTTGAATTTTGAATTTATTATTTATTATCCATTAAGTATATTAAGTATATTCTATTTGGAGCAAAATGGAATATTTATAAGAGTTTAAATCATTAAGCGTCGTTAAGTATCCACAATACAAAATGCAAAGTACAAAATACACTGTCCATGGTTGATAATTGATAATGGATGCAGAGATAGAAGTAGGAGTAGAGGCAAAACTATCCAACTTTGATGATACTTTTCATCCAAACCGAGTGATGCGAAAGAAATGGCTTTTGGGGTTCAGGGTTCAGTATTCTGTTTTCTTCTTTTGTTATTAATTCACACCATGAGACCTATTCAATATTCAAGCACTTGTAATAGATATTTTGTCCACATTTGTTATTTGTACTTGTTGTGTTGCGGCGAGAGAAGGGAAGACTGAAGTTGTGCACGTGCCGCCCTCATTTTCTGCGTAATTTAACTGACAATCTGCTACCCTTGTGCTTGTCCTTGTGCCTTGTGCCTTGTGGAAAATGATGATCGCGGTTACAATAAACACTGGATAAACAGCATCAAACCACCGAGTTTCTACCGACTTTCTCAGGCAACAGATTTTTAATGGTCCAGCACAAATGTGCAAGTAGAGAGTCAATATTATTATAGTTTATAATAAAGAAGAGGGCGCAAAAATTGCTGTGGATTCTAGATTCTGGATTCTGGATTTGAAGGTAGTTGAATGAGTGTTTTTATTCAAAGTTGCTCTCCTCCTCTTTTTATTCTCCCTCCTCCGTAATTGTCAGCTTCATTGTGACATCATTTGAATTACAGATTGAATTACCCACACTTTTTCTCCTTCAACATTTTACTTTTACTTTTACACATGGTTCAGTTCAGCCTTCAGCGTTCAACGTTCAGCTTATACATATGCAATATGCATATGGACCATATTAATATCACAAAAATATTGCAATGCTCAATGATTTAGCCGAATGCCAAAACTGGCGTATTTATTTATTCCACGTTGAATAAATAGGGAACGGCCAAAAGGAACGCGGATGACTCTTTTCCAAATATGCTTTCTCTCCGCCTGTGAATGTTTTGACTGTCTCTTTCAGGAAGTTGGAAGTTGCGTCAGAGGTGGGCTGGCACTTTTGACAAAAAATATCGGTGATCAGTCCAGGAAACAGAGCAAGCCTAAAATAAACATAGAAAAAGGGAAAGGGGAAATGAAAGCGTGAAAATAATGGGTAGAAAAGAAAGAAAGAAAGCAAGAAAGGGAGAACGGGAGAACTGGAGAGTGAGTGCATATGATTAAACGTGGCCCCAATTCCTAATTTCTCTCTTTATAGTTTCCATTTCCTTTTCTCCAGATATCTATTTCATATTTCACATCATACATCCTACATCCTACAACGTACGCATATTATTCTCCAAAGTGTGTCGTCGCCGGCAACTTGTTCCTTGTTCCTTGGCTCTTGACTGTTGGCTGGTTCCTCTTGGTCGTTGGATCGTTGGAACCTGTGAAAAAGTAAAGATGATTTTGGTTTTGGTTCTTCCATGTAGTTAAAATATGAAATGATGGGCAGAGTAAAAAGAGGATTTTCCATTCCATTCCGTTGCAGGGAGTGGAGATGCCGTGGGAAGGAGACGGAAGAAGGAGAAATATATGGTACACATTAGTGGTATAATATATAAAAGAGGGAGAGGAGAGAAAAGAGAGGAAAGAGTAATTATGAGGAGACTTAAGTGTCTTTTGTCTTCTCTATTCTCTATATTCTCTGTGGCCAATGTACAAACTACAAAGAAGTGTGATTGTGATTTTCTTCCCCCTCTTTCTTCCTATTTTGCATGCACACAAATATCCAGAATGTAGAATGTAAACTCCTGATACCTACAATCTACAATCTACACTCTACACTCTACAACTTAAATATGCTCGTATATAATTCCAGAAAGAGAAGAACGAGAAGAGAATCTTCCCATTTTTCCATGCTGAATGTTGAGGAGTGCAGGAGGTGGATGAGAAAGCGGGGAAACGCAGATGAAAAGCCAAGAACTGCATACATATAAAATGTAACTGTGAGAAGAAGAAGTAGAAAAGGACGAGGACGAGGGAGGAGGGAGGAGAGTCCAAATGAAAGTTGATGACAGAATGAAATATTCTCAGGGCAGAATGAGTATAATAAGAGGGTATCCCAGCATCCTAGTGAAAATGAATCACCTGTCAAGTCACCATCCAACAGAACAGAACAACCCGCTCTCGCTCTCTCTCTCTCTCGTTTCCTCTCTCCAAAATTGTAAAACACAAGAAGACAAGACATCCCAACACATGAACCAAATGAAAGGAATTTCACAACAATTTTTTGACAGATATTTTTCTCCACCGCCTCCTCCTTTGTCTCGAGTCTGCATTGTGTATCCAGTATCCAGCGCCATTTAAGATTTACAATTTCCCCCCTTTAAATTTTATTCATGTATGACAAACAAGAAACATGAAATACCTGCTTCCGCTCTCTCTCTTTTCTACTCAAAAATATTTCCTATTTATTCCCCGCTTTCTCGTCCCAATGTCAAGTTTCAAGCGTCAACATTCAACAATCAACAGTCGTCCTCCTTTTCCATTTTTTCTAATTCCATCTTCTCCTAGTTGTCATCGTCATTGTCATTGTCATCGTCACTGTAACACTTACTGTCAACTGTCAACTGTCAACATTGAGCATGTCTATTCATAAAAGTGTTCTCATTTCTGCCCTGGCAGTTCAGATTTTTTACATCCTCTTGTTCTCTCCGCTCACCCTGTTTACTCGTCACTCTTCACCCTTTTATTTTGATTGTCCAAAGTCCAACGTTCAAAACATGTGTAAACTGTAAACATATCCATTTTAGCATTTTATCATTTGGACAGCGCGAACAAGAAACAAGGAACAATGTGAAATAAATTACAGGATTTTTCTGTTCCAATTTTCCTCTGCAAAGTCGCTACATTTTAGACTCTAGATTCTAGATTCTAAATTCTTATCTTGAGACTGTCTGTCACATTGCAATTTGTTGTCGCTCTCAACTGTTAAATAAGGATAAGAAGACGAACATTTTGGTAATCGTTTTTTCCTGCTTTTGTCAGGGTCAAGTGTCAAGTGTCAAAATATTCGTATTCATATCTTATTTTCGAAATGGGTATTTAAATGCTGTAGCAAACTGTGTACAGTCTGTGTTGAGTTTTGAGTTTTGACTAGAATTTAAACTAGAAACTCGAGAGTGGGCGATGACAGATGACACAATGTAGACCTTTGACTAGGTCGACATTCAACGGTCGACAGCTGATGGGGTTGGACTAAGTTTTCCTGGGACACTTTTAAACAGTGCAGCAAGACGGCTCTTGGTCTTGAATCTTGAGCAGAAAATCTATAACTCATTACAAAAGTATGTATCATTTTAACAGCACCTTCAATGCACAATTTGAGACAATTTGAAGTTTATGCATTTTGAGAAATTCCTTTGTTTTGAACCAGACTTTTTTTTAAGTTGGACAAAAAAGAGGTTTCGAAATTTGTAACCTAAAACAGTCAAACGGAAATGCTTAAACAATTGTCCCGATTATTCAACATGCATCTAAAATTCAAATAATTTGAAACTAAAAACAGGAAAAATTGAACGAGAGAATCAAGAATTGGACTTAGTGTGTGGGATGTGGGGTGTAGAAAAAGTGAGAGGAGGACGTGGAGAGACAAAAAGAGTAAAACATGCCAAATCTGACAAAAAGAGGGAGAGAGAGAAAGAGAGAGCAGACTAGAGCAAATAGCAAACAGCAAACAAGAGTCAGTTGAAATTCTTGTTCTAATTATTATTCTATGAGATCTCCTTCCTTTTCGTCTAGGGATTAAAAGTTGCTCTTTTTCTTCTTCTTCTCTTTCTTTGGATGAGTAACGTGCCGATGCCGGCTTGTCGTCGCCTGTTCTGTGCCCTTTCAAGAATATTCCTCGACTGCCTCGGCTTTTCTTCATTCCTTCTCATATCTCACATCTCACGCTCTCCTTTTCTCAAGGACTCTTTACTTGCTGTTCTTGTTCTTGTTCTTGTTCTCGTTTGCTGAAATTCTCCATTTTCCATTCTTCATTCCTCATATTTTGGAGACCTCAGCATTGCAAAACCCAAACCCAAATCAAAGAGAACCAAAGAGAAGGGAATGAAAAGGCCTTTCTCTCAAGTCTCAACACTCAACACTCAACACTCAACACACCATTATGATGAGAGGAATGGAATGCATACATAAATTATACAAGTCGACATAATATCAAATGTTATGCAACTTTGTAGTAATGATACTAATAATAATAATAATAATAATAATATTCATGTAACAATAATGAGTATTCTCTTTCAACTCGAGTAGAAGGGACCAGATAGACACCATGTTTTATCTACAAACGGCAAAGTTGAAAGAAAACCTGTTCTTGGAAGCGTATGTTTTGTAGAATCTACAATGCTGAATGGATATGAAAATATGTAGACTGTAGACTGTAGAGAAAGTGAAACTCTTTTGACTAACTTGGTTCTTGGTTCGTTTACTTAAGATTCTCTTTTCTCTCTCTCTCTCGAGTCTCGAGTCTCGAGTCTTGAGCCATTTCTTCCTTTGGTGTTCAGTAGCTCAATTCATTTGCTGTCAGGATTCAGAACCAGATTCAAATTCAAATTCAAATTTAGCAAACAATTTCAATTTCTATCCTCCCATTATCACATCACAAGACTTGATATTATATGTTCCAACCAACATTAAAATTCAATGGAAATTCACTTTCATTCTGTATCAAGAATCCCAAATCTCAAATCTCAAAACTCAGATCTCAGCTTCATTTCTTCTCTCTTTTACTTTTCCTTGTTTGCTAAATTTCACAGTGTGTAAATGTGGAGATGCGCTGTCTTTATTTTATTGCTTGCAAATATTTGCAAAGTTTTCCTCTCTCTCTTGTTTTGGTTCTATTTCTATTTCTATATTATTTACTTGTGTGATAGTTGTGATGAATGCTGTGGATTGTGGATGGTGGATGTCTCGAAATTGCTTTCTTCTATTTACTTATTGTATTGTGTTGTAGACAGACTACAGAATCCTGCAAATCGCATTAGTGCACAAATTGTATTAATATTTCCCTTATTATTATCTGTACTATCGCTTCATGCTCATTTAGCAAACAAACAAACAAATTTTCACACCATTTCACATTTCCTTTTGCACAAATTCTGTACACAGATATATTGATATTTTTCCTTGTTCCACTTTCTTCTCGCATCAGATGAGTAAATAGTAAATACTTTCAAAAGCGAAAATACTACATGCTATCTTATTTCTTTCAGCTATTGTATTTTTAATGGAAAGTTGGATATAATTTGATTTTTTTCCAGGGAAATTGAAAAGTGCCATAAAGTGAACTACTTTTTGTCAGTTTGATGATGGATTTGTGTGTAGATTGTGGATTGTGGATTGTGGATGGAAGATGGAATAATCATAAATTCGGGGGGATGAGACTAAATGGGGTCAGTAGGCAGTAGTAGATGGATAAACTGTGTAGTGATGGATCCTTTCCATGCATTTATTTATGAATCTAATCGTCTGTTTATGTAATTTATGTGTGCTTTGATACAAAATACGGGAGCGGTTGAGTGTTTAGTGTTTAGTGTTTAGGCTACTATATCCATGATATGCGAATACGACACACCTAATACTTAATATAAAGAGTAACGAGGGACGAGGGACGAGTACTTTGCTCTTTGTTCGTCTTCGTCCTAGTTGCTAGTTATTAGAGACCATTAGAGGACATCAATCGTCCGAGGACCATGTCAACTTCAGCCTCAACGTCACAACGTCACAGCGACATTGACTCACACTGCGTCATTGCGTCATTCCTCATTTTTCATTCCATGTGGAATTTTCCTTTGAAAATACTCGTAAAATAAGAGCAAGGTTACTATAGTTACCCGAACATAATCATTATCATTAACTTGTCTCCAGCTTTCAGTATCCAGTATCCAGTATCTATTTTGGACACTGTCGCCTTCTCCTTTATCCGCTTCCTGGACTAAAAATATATTGATATTACTCGGCTGGTTGTACTCGCCAGCTTCTTGGTTCTCCGTTTACTTTAGTCTTATCTACTATCTTTATATAAACTGTCCAGTAGGAAGGTGACTGAACTGACTTGTGACTTGTGAGCAGTGAGCAGGAATGCACAAACTCCTGCTATCAAGAAATGGAACCACAAGTGAATGAGCAGAGTAAGAGAGCCAGTTGACGGAGGATTGATGATAAGCTTTGATATTTGATATTTGATATTTGATAGACTCAAAACTCGAGACTCGAACGGCGTTGAAAGTTATCCAAAATCCAAAATCCAAAAGCAGACGGAACCACAAGATACAAGATACAAGATACAAGTTGGGAGTTTGGAGTTTGGAAAGAGAAGAAGAAAACGGCGACGAAGAACAAGGAGAAAGAGAAAGAGAAAGAGGCCAGTCCCTGGAGATTCCCAAGTAATAAGCACTCATGAAACAGTAGTAGATGAAGGGCCAGTTTGAGTCAGAGGGAGAAAAGGATGAAAGAGGATGGATACACGGAAAGAGGAGACAATGTACAGAATGTTCAAACAAATGTATAGATCAGTCAGATACATGGGAACAGAAAAGAACCCATTAAATATTTTGGGAACAAAAATGATACCAACCAAGGGACCATTTTTGTTCCCATTGAACTAATTTAGTCCCCTTTTCAAGTTTTTTCTAGTGTATTTTTTTCAAAAAGACAAAGTGTTTCACTTAAGACAGCAAGGGTTTGAGCGGTCATAACTCCATGAAGGAGTGACGGATTTTGATGAACTTGGACTCTACCACACCGGAAATCGTATTTGCAGTCGATTGAGTCATACATCACATCCTTAACTATCCACGTTCCGGAGTTATGGCCGATCCTCCGAAAAATGTGGGAGCAAAATCTTGTTTTTGACTCAAATTTGGAAACTTTTGAACAGTGGGGATTCAAAACGACGACAACTACAGAAAAACAGCAGCTACCGCTGATAGCTAGTATATCAGCAAGTATGTTGACGGTGGTATCAAATTTTTGTGGTCCGTAGTGGCCGATCCTCAGGGTCTCAAGTGGATCAAACGGAGTAATTTTTGAGAATTTGGGGGCTTTTTCTGTGCATAGGATTCAACTTAAGTTTCTTGTGACTCAAATTTGTTCCCCAAAACCTTTTTTTATACCCATAGTATCAATTTTGCACTCTAAATTAGAATGGGTTCTTTTCTGTTCCCATGTATCTGACTGTTCATACGTAACATTGGATAATATAATATGCATGATGCAATACTGATGTAGTATTGTAGACATTGATCAGTGTTCTTCATGTTTTTCTTTATAATATCTTATTTAGGTCTTGCCTTCGCCAAATATGCTGTCGTGAGTATATTAAATATTTTATTGATTTATGTATTTAGAGTTTACAAAGCTAAATGAATATTGACTACTACGTCGAAATTTTTTCAAGTACAATTTCATCATAACATATCACGGGCTTTTGAAAAAACTTTTATACATATATAGTATGAAGCCGTTTACGAAATAATTACAACCAAAATGATTCGCGTCACCAATTAGCTGGCATTCAGAATAATTGAAATGATATTGAATATTATATATTGATATTGAAATGATCCCTCTTTGTGTGTCCTTCAGGATCCCTTTATTCATGTAGAATCTGTCCCAAGTGCTGCTAAATTAATTGGAGTATCCGCTATTATGCTGATTACATTCATAAACATTTTTAGGTAAGTCTAAGAATATTCTCTTCTGTGTACTGAACACTCTTGTGCAACTTAGAATGTAATTTGAACAATAATAATTATTATTGTTGTATTCAACTATTTAAATATAGTAAGTAATAGATGTGGGCACCTGGAACTAAAGCACTAGCTCAAGATCTAGCACTTTTTTTTTGAATATTCATATACGTCAGGGCAAGAACTATGTACCCTGAAAATTTCAAAGTCCTAGGTTTATCGGAAGTATTTAAAAAAATTAATGAAATTTAAATTTAACACGTAATACAATTCGAGTCGATTCTCTCTCTCTAATCCATATAGATTTTGAGCTAGTAGTTTAGTTCCAGGCTTCTATGCATTATATATTACTACCTAATGTAACATTATTTTTGTGGTAAATTTTTATTGCTTACACATACTATTATGTAGCATAACATTATTTATTAGACATTAGACACAAACTAAGCATTTACTTACAACTGATTACCAAAATTCTATGCTTTTAAATTCAAGTGTCAAGGTAGCGACTAAAGTCCAGATTTTCTTTACTATTGCAAAGTTACTTGCAATTGCTATTATTGTTGCTGGTGGAATATATAGTATGTCCAGAGGAAAGGTAGAATATCTTGCAGTCTCAAGTTCGTTTGAAGGAAGTATATGGAGATTTGGATCATTAGCAACAGCTTTTTATTCTTGCCTTTGGTCATATGATGGATGGAATCAGCTATCTTTAATTGTAGAAGAAGTAAAAAATCCTTACAGGACAGTCCCATTAGCTATCTTTATTGGTCTTCCGTTAGTTACAGTGTGCTATATTTTGACCAATATTGCTTTTCTGACCTTGTTATCACCACAAGAAGTTATGACGTCACCCTCTGTTGGAAATTTGTATGGTGAGTATATCTGTGATCTGTGCCTATTAAAGAACAAGTACAATTTTTATTAGTCATGTACATTAGAATGATGATAGACTTTGTGTACTTTAAATAGGTGATAGACTTCTTGGACCCGCTTCCTTCATTATGCCCATCTTTGTTGCGGCTTCTACTTTCGGTGAACCATGGAATTATTTTATAAATGTTGTTATTGTTTTTGAATGTAAGCTTTTACTTAAACAGCCTTTATAAAAAACAAATCTCATGTTTATTCTCAATTTCCCCCTCCCCTACAACAGGTGCAGCAAATGGAATTCTTTTCACAGCTTCACGACTTTGTTTTGTAGCAGCTCGGGAAGGTCATTCCGTAGATTTCATGTCATTTATTGACATTAAAAGAAACACACCTTCTTTAGCTCTCATTTATAACGTAAGTATTTTTTTCTATATCTTCTGTTGAAAATCTAAAAATCTAAAGTTTGTCACAAAAGCAACATAATATTTTTGAACCTTATGCAAATAAAAATGTTGAAATGCAGCTTAACTGTTAACTGATATGTATAATTTTTCAGGCTGTACTCGGAACCGTTTTGGCTGTGTTTTTGGATATTGAAAGTTTAATTGGGTTTTTCGGATTCGCTGCATGGACATTCTATGGAGGTACTTGCCTTGCAATGATAAGACTGCGATACAAACTCCCGGATGCACCACGACCATTTAAAGTAAAATGAAAATTGTTATACAAGTACACCATTTTAGATTAAAACCATAATAATGTACAGACAATCGATATTGATGTAAAGTAACTTATCCATTTTTGTCGTTCTACAATAGTGCCCAATAGTTATACCCGTGTTTGTGTTCTGCATGGCTGTTTTCCTTGTCGCAGCTCCAATTATCCAAGACCCAAAGATTGAATATTTATATGCAGCCGGATTCATGGGCGTAGGCCTGGTACTTTATCTACCATTTGTACATTACAAATTAGTGATTCCTGGCATGAGTGGTCTCACAAGATTTCTTCAGATTTTATTCCAAGCTGCTCCTCCTCAACCCGCAATGCCAGCGTCATCAAATTATGGTACAAATACCCAAATGATTGCTGACTTTTCTAATGAAAAAAAGAAATAAATCAATGTAAAGATTTACGAGCAGGATAACAATGAAAAAACATTTTGAGGTTTTCCCGTGTCAAAAAAGTATGTCATATGCTAGCTCAAAATTAGGCAATTTAATAATTCATCAGTACTTACTGCAGAGAAATAATTCCTAACAAGTATTACGTTTTACGTTTTATATTTTACATTTTACAATTGTAAACTTTTATAGATATGTATTTGCGTTAGACGTGGACCAGTAACACATAAATATTTTTACTTACATGATAAAGAATAATCATACTAAATCTGGTTTTTAATTAATTACTCAAAAAATATTATTACTTTGTAATACATAAGAAATATTACTTATTACTAATTACTATTATTAATCATTTTGTATTGTTTTTGAATTCATTTAAAAAGTTTTTACCTTGTCTGATAAAAATTGTAATTTTCACATTGTATTACACCATGTATTTTATGATTTATGTTTGTCTTCGCCCCTGAACATTTTACACTTGACATAGCTCTTTCATTTTATCGCTCACAAATTACGAATAATCTTGTACATATAGTAATAAC
Source organism: Sminthurinus aureus (assembly GCA_034698265.1). NCBI lineage: Eukaryota > Metazoa > Arthropoda > Collembola > Symphypleona > Katiannidae > Sminthurinus > Sminthurinus aureus. Next base: position 7,473 of record JAQGBH010002202.1, on the reverse strand, counting down.
AATAATAATAACTATCATCACTAATTAAGTTTCAGCTAACTTTACTGGTTTATTGTCAATCACAAATCACAATAACCTCACAAGCTGTTAGTTTAACACTGATTCCCAGCAAAAAACAAGAGCTTAGCTTCACAATTGTGTGTATAACAAAACAAATTTTGTATGTTATGATTCAGTGAAAACAAATAAATCCCAATAGTAATTTTGCTTTTTACTTGCTTTTTGGATACACAGCTTAAAATTCAGGACGAATCATCAACAATAAATTTACTAAGCATAAATGAGGTAACTACAAATTACAAATTATATTGCATGAGTATACGAATAATATCACAATTACTCCATACTTCATGTCTGTGTGTTGTGTGTTGTGTGATATCATCAGCCATAACCATTAACCATATCCGTAATCAATTCATCGAAAAAAACGTTGCTGTTTGTGCTATATTATGTATAGTGTATAGTTGAGTTCCGCTTTTTCTTTCGATGATCATGTTGATGGATGCTTAAAGTTAAGCAGCTTAAAGGCAAAAACGAAGTTTCAATGAAATTGAAAAGGAATAGATTCTCTCTCGCTGTTTTGCTTTCTCCTCCATATTCAGTTGATGGAGCCCGTAATTGAGTGAGGTATATATAACCGAGTACAAATACAAATACATATAGTACTATCCAGGCTGAAGTTGTTGGTGAGACGACTACAATTGAAGCAATAGTGATATTATGACACTCCACTCATCACATGTTTCATGAAAATATATAATGTATACATAAATGTGTACAAATGTAGATATATGCAAAATGTATATACGTGCATAGTATTTTGCCAAAAGAAAACGACAAGATGGGAAAGAAAAAAACCCTCTTAAACGCACGCAAACTTAAAACCGCGATACATGCACGGTATGTGCTGGAATAATAGATGTAAATGATGTTTTAATTAATCACTGTAAAATCATTTCTACCTATACGAACATGGAAATGGAGTATCATGAGATGGTAATAAAATTTACAATAAAAATCTAATTTAAATACGTTTTTAGGAGTTTTACCCACATGAAGTTCATTGTGTTTGTATGGGACAGAGATAATGAGTCTTGTTACTTTTTAAAGGTTGTTTTCCCTACAGAAATCACATATTTATTACTTTGAATATTATTTGCCAATAATACTGACAATAGTATTTACTTACTCCAGAAACTTGGGTATGTCTGTAGTCTGTGCGCATGTACCATGTATAATGTATATCTTCATTTTACTTGTTACAAGAAGTTACTTAAGTACACCAAAAAGATGTAAAACTTATATGCATAAGCCGGTGCAACAGTGAAAATATAAAAATCCATCAAGGATTAATAATTTTGTCATACAATTTTTTCCACCAGTAAAAAGAAAACTGATTTATGTTTCAGTTACTTTTTTATTTTTTATACATAACAAATAGAAAATATGAACCAAGAATGTAGATTCAGGACTAAATAGTAAGTATGTACATGTAAATTGTACATATTCTGCCTAAATTTTAACTTTCCAATAAGAAGAAGAAGAAGAACAAAGAATGAAATAATGGAAAACTAGAGACAGAGAGAAGAGAGAAGGAATTGAAAATCAGTGAATGGAAGGAAAGAATCTGACACTGGCTGGGACTTGGATCTATATTATATGTCTTTGTGCTATGTGTTCTTTACTCAATGCCATTTTGCGACTTCTTATTGTCATTCAGGGACTTTGGGAATTAAAGTGACGTTCCAAAGATTGAATGAAACATGCTCTTTGTGGACAAATTCGTTTTTAAAACACAAATCACATCATTCATTCAGCCTGTTCCTATTTCAATTAATTCCACTTCAACCATATCCCTCGTCCTCATTCTCATTTCCATCCAACAGAAGATTGCATACACGGGAGAAACAGACCAAACAGAGGATACAGATAGAATTTTACCCTATTCTGCTTCATCCTTCCTGTATTTCTTTCTATCCCATCAAATACGTAGATTCATGTAGATAACAACTTTCTTTATGTGTCTCCCAGCACTCTATTCATTCAACCTACAACTTAGTTAATTTCACCTAGAAAATAAAATAATAGAAACTCCAACCACATCACCAGTGAATAAACACAAACACATCTTGAATAATTTAGACCCTCCCCACTTTTTAGTAGTTGAAAAACATTCTGATTTTAGTACAGAGATACTATATTATTAATTATTATATACTGTTGTATACTGTACTGTCAACTGATGTTATTGTTCTTTTCTACAAATTTTCTATGCTTTTAAGCAGAAGTACAAGTACCAAATTTTCCAGACGGACATATTTTATTGTTCCATAGGTATACCGTTTTACGTTTTACAATGTGAAAGTACAGAAAGTCAGTACAGCAATGTTGCTTATCCTTAATAAATGATACTCCAGCACAAAAATGCAGTAAATCCGCTTGCTACACATAAATGCTCAGTGTAGCATGAACCAAATGTTATTTAACTATTGGGTTCCTGTAACAGAGGAACGGAACGGAAGATGACTGTAGTAGCTAGTATTCTCTTATATGTTGTATGTAATTGTCCACAGTATTTATTTTCAGTTTCCAGTGTATGGAACATTACTTTTGTGTTGTATGTGTTACTTGTTACTTGTAACAGCAGAAAAGGAGAAAGAGAGGTGGTGTCTGAGAAGGGTCACAATTCCTAAACACAATTTACGTAGGCTGGACACACATAAAGAAACTTGAGATTGGGATTACCTCCACACGCACACATTGACATTACACTCCAACAACCTACAACCATATCTTGGTACTGGACACAAGGGTGTTCGATGTTCCACTTGATGTACCATTTATATTGCTTTCACTCCTTTTTCCGTCTCATCTTCCAATACAGTACAAAAGTCCTTTTGTGTTATTGTACGCTTTCAAACTCAAGTATTACAGCATAAGTGGGATAAGGAGAAAATAAGAAAAAGGAACATGTATAAATGTGAAGTAGGTATGTAGTGTGTAGTCTATACACCATATTATGCATTACACCATTACATATACAGTATACACTCATTACGACAGTTTTTCAATGCAGCACAGCCCAAAGTCGAAGTACAAAAGTCACTCTCATGCATACCAAATTTCCAATCTCATTACGTCACAGTCCATTTAGGCTTTACGTTAGTACGTTTATGTTAGATTATGATTACAAAACTTAATTAACCGGACTTCAACTTGCAAATTTACTAAAAAATGTTTATACTTGTTTACTATTTACTATTTATACTATCTACTATGTATTATGTAATATTTTACATTGCATTTTGAACAAATAGGACACATAAAATGAAATGTTTCTCGTTTCAACCAGTATGATATATTTAAGACATATGCACAAGGGTATACATGCAAAACACTGAATACTGAGTACTGGATACACGCGCCGGTTAGTCTTTATAGACACTCAAAAATGATGTTCATTCATCCATTCATTACTAAAAAGCCATGCTTCCGTGAGTCTATTCATATTAAATAATCAATTTAATGGTTAACTTAAGCTGCCTTTTTGTATTGTACTCAGTCGTGTGCCCTCTGTTTGTACTAAAGGGTGGATCAGATCTTCTTCTGATTAACCACAATTTATCTCCTGTCTCATTTTATACAAAATCACCTTCCTCGCTACCTCTTTATACAATATAGGTACATTATATGCTGTACATTTGGCATGCTGGCATGCACAAATTGGCTGTAATAAACTATAATACTGGCCGCATATTATACATATACTTCTTAGGTAGCTGAATGAATTCTCTTCCATGTTTATTTATTTGTATTTATTTTTTATGTTTACTCTCAAACTTCAAACGCGTGCTTATGTACATCAGAATATCATAAAGATGAATACTTAATACCAGCTCGTATTGTATATTGTATAGTGTATAGTACTTTAGTAAGTGTAAAGAAGAGCACGTGTATGAACCATATTGTGTAGATTGTAGATGTTGTATATCTACAATATACACACTACATACTTGTTTGTGTGTGTTATGGGAAAGCGAGTTACAAGCCCAAATTGTCCCTATAGTCAATTAGTAACCAACTTTTCTTCACGTTTAGGCAAACAAACTAATATTATTCTATACAATATATAATATACACACTCATACCAAAATTGATAAACCTTGCGTGCATACTATTTTGTTGTTGTTATGATGGGCAATGGGCATTGCTCAAAGTATAATACAGAATACAGAATGTTTAGGGAGGAAAAGAGACAGAGAAAATCATACCTGTAATCTATTTGTCATTATAGTTTTATCATTTTGTTTCATCTATCTAAACTCAATGTTATTTGTGTCTTTTGCCTTTTGTACTGTAAATGTATTACAGTTGAAAATGGGAACACGAAAGGACTGAGAATAGAGCTCTGTCACTCTTTTCTTCCGAAAAGAGTCATTATGGATATGTAGACTACGAAGACAAAAAGATAGACTTTAGACTTTGAAAAGGAGAAGGGCTAACACGTTAAGAATATTTTGTTGTGCTAGTGTTTACTGTTTAGAGTGAGAATTAATGTGAGAGAACAAGCTCATCCAGCTTGTGCGTTATACGCCCTACGTCATAGTGTTACCATCAACAATGGAACCTGCTTATTTTTATGAATTATGATTAATCTTGATCAACATATTCTGTTTTCAGTTGATATGCATGTTATTAAGTTTACTGTTAAAGTGAACCAACAAAAAATGTTCACGGACAAGTATACGAGTAGACTTTAACCATTTACAATTTACAGTATTTGTCAATGGAAATTATTTGAAGGTATTCACTATTCGTACTTCAAAGCAATTGATAATATAATATTTAGTTCTAAAACAACCATGATTTTTTTCTTCATAAAAATGTGGATTTTTACATTTTGTACCAAACAAAATGCTTTTACTACCGCTTGTCACAAGCTGGTCCCTTTCTTGCTTTTCTGTAATGTAAGCAGAGAAAAATTGGTGAACATGCGTACGTACTACGCATACATTTGTTTGTCATTCTGGACTCTGGAGCCACACATGCATTTGCGCATTCTTGATTCTTGCAAAGCCACGCGTTTGAAACTGTGATTTTTTATCATGTTAATACACATGCATGAATGTTATGATGGAATATTAAGTCAATTAGTCCTGTATGTACTGGGTACAGATGTAATTCATCAGATACTTGACTACGTCAACATCATGACGGGGTAAGTACGAGTAACAATGAGAATCAGAAAAACACTACTGAGAGAGAACTGACTCAATTGAATACACAGCTCAGCTCAGCTCAGCACAGCTTGGTGGGGTATCAATAATATGAAGGTGGAAATTATTGATATGATTACCATAATGGAAATAATGGTGAATCAAGAGGTCTACATCCTGCGTATTCTATACTCTATACTCTATATCCATAATCCGTAGTGCCTATGTTTATATACAGAATAACGACTACTGAATTTATACAATGTGTAAATTCGTATTCACACCTCAGTGAATCAGTTTGAAATGTTGAATAGATTAATCTGGTACAATGAAAGTTTGATGGAGTAACCAGGAAATTTCATTCGGGATTCAACTCCATTGTCGTATCTCCATCTTCCTTCATTTCACTTGTACAACCAAACCAAACCAAACCACCAACGACGAATCGAATACACAGTAATATAACATATAACGTATAAAATGATAAATCCTAATTTGTAGGATGAATAAGAATCAACTTCATCATCATCACCATCTTCCCTTGTCAGAGGTTCTTATCCTATCAAATTTTTACCATTTCAATTATTGCTCAAATTCTACATACTATATCAAATGCAGTAAGTAAATGGTTATGACTATGAGATGGTTGTAAAAATCCATGCAAACTCTCCCCCAAAACACAATTTTATATTTAAGAATGATTGATTTTTTTTGTAAAAACACCAGAAATTGATATTATCCGTGTAACACGTATTCCTATGATATTATGAAGGGTAAAAGCAGGGTGGAAATGGCTAGCTTTTGTTACTTTACTTTACAAAACGGGATACACTTGCTTACATTGGTATATTTTTTTGTGTTAAAAAATGCAGGAGGGTGTGTGTAAATAAATAATGTAGATGATGCATAATACAATTCATGTACAATGCACAATGTACATTCGACATTCATATTATGTGAAGAGGAGGAATAAGAAAGAATGATAAAAGTTGTCAATGCTGAATACTGATACCTTTATTATACAATACATAGAGAATCGAGATAGAAATTGGGATAATATAGATGATGATGATCGTGTGTGAATAGAGAATAGAGTGATGGTTAGTTTGGTTTGGTTCGGTTTGTTTGTTCGACGTGGTGCAGGCATTTCGTGTAATACTTGATTCCATAATATTACGGTTGAATGGGTGATTTTGAGAGTTGCTCTGTATTTTTTATCATCCTATTACACTTTTCTAGTCTAGCTTCTTTTCTAGTCATGGATCACGGTGTGGTGTACTGTGGTGTGGTGTGTGGTAGGTGATCGTTGATCGTTGGTGGTGAGTGAGTGAGGGAGAAAGCCAGGAAAAGGAACATCTAACCAAACAATGTGAGAGGAATCATCTCATAATAAAACTCTAACTCTCCACTTGTCGAAAGATATTGGCAATTACGACTGAATAATGAGCCCGAGTACAACTCAACTCTTGTCTTAATTTAATCCCACGGGAAAGATTTCTCTATAACTACAGCAAGACAGCCAGTAGACACACTACACACTACACACTAATACACACCACATCCTCTACTGTAAAACAAGGCAAGCACAGCCCAACCAACACTGCCCTGTTTTACTCGGTCTCTACTTGGTATTTCGAATGCATTAAGTGTGTCTTTTTCTAAATTTTATTGTACATACATTTGGATTTGGGTAAAGACCACTTCTTTACTCCCTTTATTCTTACCTTCTACTTTTTGGGGTGTTGTTAGAAATAGTTTAGTCAGTCAAAATGAGCACCTAAATGGGTAGAGAACAATACAAATTTATCTCATAAAATATAAAATAGATGATCGTACGTGTGGCGTGTGTGTAGCGTCTAGTGTGTGAGTTTGCCTTCCTTTTATTAATACATCTATAATGGGAACCCAGTTTTTATCTAAAGTTCCCTTTCTCTCACTTGCTCTGTTCTCTGTTCATCCCCTGTCTCTGCGTCATCCACAGAAAACATAAAAAATACAACGTCATAATATGAACTTCCCTTTTCTTTTTGTGACCGGTTCTTTCTTGCTATGTAAAAGTCGAGAAATTGAAACTGGACAACATTATGTTTTTTTTTAATTTGTACCCAATGCTTAATATTGTCTGAATCTATGAATTCTTATAGGGATAATATATTATAATATATTCTATATTATACATGTGAGTAAGTTGGGTTTCGATTCACATGGACTTGAACAACAAAATTCGTAAATTTTTTTTGATATTTTTATAAAATAC
>JAQGBH010002201.1:0-25892 GCA_034698265.1 Sminthurinus aureus | reverse complement strand
TGTCTTTGAAATACTCTACTCAATAATCCACTCATCTTTACCAATCCAGAATTTATGCGGTCGCCTCGATTCTCGATAACTCTGTGAATTCTGCAAATTCTTCCGTCTCCAGTCTCCAGCCTTCCTTCTCCTTGTTCTTTCCCCTTCAACGTTTGATTGTAAAGCAAGGCGCTTCTTTTGACGTTGTTGCTGCTCAATGTCCAATCCTCATTTGAAGCACGTTAAAAGCTAAACGTTTCTTTAGTTTCAATAATTACTATTGAAATTCTGGGTCAGTTTGAAATTTAAATGTGTCACAAGTCATAACAGCTTCTTTTGTCCTACGATTTTGCATTGCATTACAACAAACTGACATCTCGAATTTTGAATCTATAATCGCGATTCCTCATTCTGGGCTCGTGGTATTTAAAGCAGCTGATAAAAAGCAAAAAAGAGTTGATAGAGAAAAGGAATTGAATGTGAATTTCCCAGATTCCAGGTTCCAGATTGCTCAAAGCTCAAAACCTGAAGCATGGAGAATAGAGAATAAAACTCAGAAATGCGATATTCCTACATCCAAAATCTACACTCTACACCTATATTACGGCTTCACCTCAAGTTTTCCAGGTTCTTGATCCTTTCTTCTCTGGCGTTTGGTACTTGGCATTTAGTTTAGACTCGAGACTGGAAACTGGAATAGGATTGGATTGGAAGCGATCGATCACAGTTTTTTCCCAACCACGTGATACATCTTTTCTAGTTTCTCTGGTGGAAAAATGAGGAGAAAAATGGAGTGGATGTGGATGAGTAAAAGATTGGTTTGGTTTGGATTGGGAATGTGTAGTGTGTTTGACGTACATCGTACATGTGTACTTATGAAGAAGCGGGCTTGGGATGAGGATTGAATTGGATGAGATATTTTTGGATCTTTTGGGGAATAGGAATAGAAATTGAGGGATAGGTAAAGCGGAAGCCAAAGTCTAACATTGTGAATTGGTCCTGTGTGTATCTGTACACCCGAGCTAAACGCTAAAGGTAGGAAATGGGAAATGGGGGAAGATACCAAATACAAAATGCCAAATACAAAGTGCAAAGTACATACGTTCTACAGATGATTTGGAGCTGGATAAATAAAGCCGAGTGTATTCCCCATTTTCTACAGACTACAGACTACAGACAGTCTGTCTCTTCTGTCTGCGTGCTGTCTGCGTGTGTATGAACTTTGTATTTGTATTTGACTTGTTCTTGTTCCCTCTCTCTACAGATACTCTCTATAAACGCAATAGCAAAGGGTCCACATTCCATTTTCAGTATGTATTCACACACTAGACACCAGATTGTAGATAGTTGCTTCATGTTAAATGGATGAATGGATCTGGGATCCTTTTTCCTAGGTCCTCCATTCTAGGTAAAAGCTTTGTAAAAAGAAGGGGACGGTGGACGGTGGACGGTGGAAACCAAAACTCCAACCTCAAATGTATTAGTATTTATACAAACAAATGTACTGCCATGGATTTTCATCATATGGATAATGGATAATGGATAAACATGGATATTTAAGCTTCAACTTTTTTCCAATTCCATCCCAATCGGAGTGATTGGAACTTGGAGAGGTTGAAAAGCAATAGCAATGAATATAAATATGATGATGTTGATGTTGTGGATTTTTATTCTCTTTATTTCTGTTCATTATCATTATTAAAATAATATTTGATATTTGCAGAGTCTATTATCACATGTAACTTTTTGAATCTAGCATCTAGAATCTAGAATCTAGAATCTTGATAAAATATTTATCTGTAGTGTAGAAAATTCGGACAAAACTGTATTTTCTTTTATTTTTCCTTTACCAATTTGCCAGTCCAGTCCAATCAAGTGATGAAGGAAGGAAATTAAAAGTAATATTTAATGTTTACCTTGAGTCTTGAGTATTGAGTAGAAAGTAGAAGGAGCTTTGGAGGAGAATTTTAAATTCCCAGATGAATATGACGAGGGCAGTTTCTACATTGAACAGTATACACATTAATAAAGACTGGAAACTGGAGAGAAGTGCGTATGATGTGCGTTGCTGTTTTGTATCAGAGGAGTTTACGCAAGGTGATTAATAATTGTATTGAGTATTGAGGATTGAGGATTGAGTAGAGTTGTGTTTTGTAATTTGTATTGTTCCGTTGATTTGTGAGTTGTGAGTGGAGGAGTATTTATTTATACAGAATACAGAGTTGGATGCTATTGTCAGGATTGAGGATGGTCTTATTTATGTAGCTGGAGGGTCTTCTCCTTCTTCTGCTCTTGAGTCTTGAGTGTGTCGATGGAGATGGAGACGGAGATGGAAATGGGAATGGCAGATAAGACGGAACAAGAAAACGACGGGAAGAAAGACAATATGGGCGTAATATCCTACATATATGTAAAGGCAAAAGATGACTCTATTCTATTTTACTCTTCTCTTCTCCTCTTCTCCATTTCTCCCTCTCTTCAATCTTCTCTTTTTGAACCTGGATGTCTGGTCTATGCGTCTCTGGTGGTTTTTGATGGTGGTGGTGCGAAAGATTGTTTGTAATTAATTGCATCCTCTTTATTATGGCACGTTTGGGAAATGCTCTAATTTGAAGTGGGGGATGAACCAAACACCAAACAACCTATGGATTCGCATAAATGGTGAAACGGTGAACGATGAACGATGAACGGTGGATGGTGGAGAAATCCAACATAATTCTCTGTGCTCTGTGCTCTGTTTTCTGTACATTCATCCACCAGCAAACAACTTTCATATATTACAAAGTACAAAACCAGATTGAAATTTCTCTTCCTTTCTCCTCCGTTTTCTCCGTTTATCTTTTATTTTTGTGTCTACAGTCTACACAGAGACAAATTTCTCTGATTTTGGTAAGCTTTGTTTAGGGTTGAAGAAACTGCTACCTTGAATTTGTTTTCATAAATTTTTATTATTAACCTTTATTTAATACAGAGAAAATGTAGCTAAAACCTACCAAAACCCAAAGAAATGAGAATGAGCCAAATTGTCAAACTCGTGCATAAAATCCAATGATCAATGATCAATATCGATTATAGATTATGGATTATGGATTAAACAGTTGATTCCTTGGTGGAATTGATGGAAGTAATATAAAACATGACAGGGGAGAGTCAAAGTACAAGTACAAGTAGAAAAGTACTAAGCATTTTGATCATGAAAGCTGGAGACTGGAGAAAGGACTAAAAAGCTGAAAAGTAAGTAAGTAAAAGTGCAGCGGAAATATCCGTTCTCCTCTTTTACTGCTTGTCGTTTACTCGTACAAATGTGGATAGTGCGGATGAAACAAGTTTTCTTTTTATTGAACTACACACAAATACAAATACAAATGCAAGTACAAGTACAAGTACAAATAAAACAAGTCTACTCTGTTTCCAGTCTCAAGTCTCAATTGTACAGTGAAGAATGTTGAGAATGTATTCACTTGGGGACAGTGACACTAGACACTACAAAAGAGACACTATGAAAAAATAAGGAGCTGGAGTCAGTAGTCAGTAAAGAATAGAAATAGAAACAGAACCAGACTCCAAATCCGAATCGGAAGGAGGCCAGCTGAACTACGAGAAGACGGAGACGGAGAGAGCTGTAACTAAGATGTATAAAAGATGCGAGACGAGCTATTACATGAATATTTTACAATGAGCTTTCCTACAAAAAGTCTCTAGAATCTAGAATCTAGAAACTAGAAACGGCTTTCTCCAGAGACAATCTCTTTCTTTCAGGGACAAGTTGAAAACCTAACCTCTAGCGTCCTTTTCTCGCGACCTAACAACACAACAACAAAACAAAAGCCGAGAATCGAGAGACAGGAACAGTTACATTTACATTTACAGTTACAGTTACAGGAAAAGAAGGAGGATAAAGAAAATATCCGCATTGCATGCACTCACATTAAGGCTTAGTTTTACGCTAAGCTGGGAAATTGAAGGACATGAGAGGACGAGGAAAAATAGATGGGAACGACAAGGACATGTGCACATCTTGACGTGAATCAAATATGTACAATGCAGAATCCAAAGAGCATAGAGTATTGAATACGGTGGGCACTGGACACTGGACACTGAACGTTGGACGATGTTGTCTGATACTTGACAAATACTGATAGACGTACGATTAGTGAATAGAAAATAGATTCTGCATTCTAGATTCTAGATTCTAGATTCTAGACAGCGGCATTCTTTCTTTCTGTCTCTGTGTCTCTATCTTTTGAGGAAGGAGCAAGAGCGGAGAGCGGAGAGCGGAGAAAAGTCGTTGACATTTTCTTCACCTTTCTAGATTCTAGAGACAGCACAATACTTGTGCAATGCACAACTCGGTTATCTTGTCTTGTTCTAGGTTCTAGAATCTAGCCGGCTGTAGCTTTTACAACTCAGAATCTAGACTCGAGAGTTTTGAATTAACCAGCAGCCTGGAAGGTAGAAACTGAAAAGGTTAAAACACGTGTATCTCTCTTAGCAAGTGCGTTTCCCGTATAAAATATATCAACTGACTCCCAACTCCTCACTTATGCATGAGCTTTGCTATGTGCAAACCTGCTTTGTACTTTGTACTTTATGCAGCAGCAGCAGTGTTTTATTATAATATGCTGTAATATTTCTGGTGCTGGTTTTGTTCTCGTTTTGGTTTCTATATGTGAGTTAGTAGGTCTTAATTCTAAATACAACATCAATACTCAATACTGTTGGATATCAAAAACTGATATCCGACAAAACTGTCTTTTGCACATGTGTTTATTACAAATTGGAATTGGAATTTCAACTTTGCTTATAGTTATAATTTAAAGAGATTCAAGAGTTGTGACCAAAGTTGTGATCGTCATTAATGAATTTCTATTCATGTTTAAAGTCCTGGAAACATCTAGAAACTCCAAACTCCAAGCAGATGAAACTTGTCAGCGCTAAGACTACGTTGAATAAATAATAATTTGGTTGGTATTCTATATTTTTAATTTTTGGTAAACCCTATCAATTTAGAATGCGGAAAGTACGTAGAATCTAGAATCTAGAATCTAGAATCTAGAATCTAGATAAAATTAGATGGTTGAATGACGGAATCAGAGTTCCTGTCATGTCAAATGTCAAATGTCACAAGTCACAATCTTGATGGAAATTAAATACATAATATATTCGTGATATTGTCATGAGCCTTGAGTCTTGAGTCTTGAGTTTTGCGTCATGAGCTGTCACTGTCCAGTGATCAGTGACTAATTTTGTCCACCTGGCCAATGCCAATGAATAAAGAGTACATGAGATGGACAAAGAGACAAGTACGTAGATCAGTCTCATTTAAGTTTCATATAGTTGCGTGTGCTCCACTGGATTTTTTATGTCCAGTTGTTAGTTGTTAACAATCCGGTGGAAATTGGAAATTGGACATTGGGAATTTATTCCGATATTTACAATTTGTACTTTGGACAAACGACTGACATTTCCTGCAACAGAAATATTAAAGTAGATACCGAAAATAGATCAACCTATCGATAAATTCCATGAGGAAACTTGACGTTTTTTGAAAAATTATATTTAAATTGTATCATGATTCATGAATAAAGAAAAAAATTGAACTTTTGACGGATGAAACTGATACTTTTTTAAAAGAGAAGAGTTTAATTCCAATTCAAATTCAAATCCACTATCAGTACAAAAAATCTCAATTGAGAAAGTTACCTTAAATACAAAATAACCAGGATTCCGTAAAAAAAATTTAAATGAGGATTAAAAAATACATTTGGAATTTGGAATACTGGATCTAGAATCTATTATTAAATTTGACAGGAAGAAAGGGGAAAACGAGAACGAGGACGAAACGATGAGCACGACAAGATTTGTATCCTGGAAATAGACTTTTTTCCTTTCTGCCTTGAATGAATCTTGGATCGTTTTGGATACTGATATTTCCGGATGCATTGAGCATTGAGAATTGAGCATTGAGAATTGACTTGCTTCAAAATATGAATGGTTTTGGATTTGGATTTATTTAGGGGGGATGAAATCAAGTGAAAAGAGATTTTCTAAATGTTGTCGAGACTCTAGATTCTAGACTGAATGCCAAAACTTTCACTATGACTAGAAAACCCGGAGAAAAATAAACATGACAAACAGAATTCATATCCTCAGAAAAATCCGTTAACTTGATACACACATGACTTGAGACTTGAGCTTCAAGCTTGGAGCTTCCAGTTACCTTGACAACACTCTGGAAATTATTGAAACTCGAGGTTAGAGGGAAAATCATCTTGTGCTAATCCAAATCTAAAATCCACAAACCATAAACAGAGTTTTAAACCAATTTAAATTGAAAATGGAAAAGGGGAGAGTAAGAGATAAATACAGGATACAGGATGAGCCACAATATCAGAATATTAGTAGATTTCATCTGGAAAGCTGGAATTATAATGACATTATTTTGTATTATGGATAGAAAAGCGGAATTTTTAAATGGAAAATGGATTGTGCATTGTGCATAAAATATCTTGGGCATGAATAATAATTATCATAATAATAATAATAATCTCGTGAAACTTTTTTGTCAACTCATCAAATCATCACAATTGAAAATCCACCAGGTTTTGATCCCGCATCAATATTTCCCCATCTTCAAAATTCAAAACCAATCAACAATAAACTGTTCATGTTCCTATTCCTATTTTCTGGAGTAAAATGTGGGCTAAAAATTAGGTAAAATGTTGACTTTTCCTTAATTTTCTTGAGCGTGTCTAGTTTCTAGTGTATAGTACGTAGTGTCAAGAGTCTGGAGTCTAGTGTAAATCCGTGAAACAAAATAAATGGGTGAAAGGAGGAAACAAAAAAGTTGGTTGTTGTATTGTGTTGTGTTGGCTAAAAATCATGTGAGGATGGCGTGTGAGGACTTAGTGTTTGGGTTTTATTCTCATGTGTCAAGCTGGCTCGGTGATTTATACTGTGCAAGGAGCTTGGACAATCATTTATCAACAGCTACAACCAGAACAAAAACCAACACCACAACCAGAACTAGAGCTGAAACTTGGACTGTTTTACTATTCCAGAGTCTAGAATCTAGAACCTAGAATATAGAATCTATGGGCAAAAATAAATAAGGGAGGAGAAAAAGACTTATGCTTTGAGCTATGTGTTTTGGCTTGTACGTTGTATTTTCTAAGTAAAAGGAAAACCGAGTAGTCCTCACGTATAAATAGTCAAAGTGGAAGTTGCAAGTCACAAGTGCGATGAATTATACTCATTTTACTCAACATCCAGCACAAGAACAAGAACAAACGTGAAACACGGAAGAGAAAAAAAATCCCACCACCACCCAAAAGTAAAAACAATATAAATATAAATATAAAATCTTTTCTGTATAAACTGAAAGCACTGAAACTGGAACTTTGGATTTCGATTTGGATTTGGAGAGTCAGCTAATCGCTAAACAAAGTTAAAAATGAAAATATGTTGAACAGGAAAACTCGCCCATTTTTTAAAGCGACCACATACCTTGAGCCTCGAGCCTTGTGCTCATATTTTACTTCTAGTTTCTAGCTGACGCAATTCTTTAGACAGGCGTAAACAACGGAGCCAAATACATGTGCCACAAGAGTATAAATGCAGCAAAATGTTCAGACTTTTTTTAATTATGTACATTTTATAATAAAATGAAATGAGATGACATGATTTTCTGGCATAATTTTGATTCATTTTGATTTTGCTTTTCGTGCCTCTTTCACTCGTAAGTAAACCAAAGAACTGGGAATTCGGGTAAAATGAGTGTGAGCGTAAGTGTGAGTTCAGGTTCCTTGTGCATGTTTTGTGTGGAAAACCCTCGCCCAATTTGCTCCACATATCACATGTATTTTGTATCATCGTGTGATCCTGGAGTCATTCATCACCTCTGACTATTGACTGTAAATGTTTTGAGTTTTGAAAAGTAGTCGTAGTCGGTGCATGCACTCCGTTTTACTGGAGAATGGAGAATGTGTGCGAATTTGACTGGCAGCTCTTTCCAAAATCCAAAAAATCCTCATGAATATTTCTCTTCTTCTACCCAGTTCTTGTTTCTATTGAAAAGCTGACGCCAAAGTGGAGGCCAGTTCATAATCATAATCATGATCATAATTTTGGTAATATCACTTGACATGACTTTAAATAATATCACATTTTCCCTATAAAATGCAACTGCTTTGGATTGGATCGACAATCGACAGTTAAATCCAGGAATAAAAAGAAAAAAAGGCTAAGCACGCAGCTTTTGTGTTTGGATTTGGAGTTTTATTAAAAAACTGACACTTTTACATTTACATCATGTAACGTATAAAGGCCCGAATTTTCCTGCTCATTTATATTCACGTCATTAAGATTTCATTTCGTATTTCGTGCGGATGCCATTGTTATATCTGGATGTTTTCTGATATGTGTAGATTCTAGATTCTAGAGTTTGGAAAAGGATGGCCCACTGTGAGAGCATTATCATCATTTTTACTACGGGAAAACTGAAATGAAGCGACCACAAAGCCCAAAGCCCAAAATACATAAAAGACATGAAAAAGAAAAAAGAAGCCGGAAGAGGCTCATGTGTTGTGTGTTGTGTGTTGGCGGTTGGCGGGTGGGCGAAAGGGAAATAAAAGGCGACGTAATTTCTCTTGGACACTTTTCAAACTCAAACTCAAACTCAAACTCATGTCTCATGTTTAATGTCCAAATCCGACATAGAAAATAGAAAAACGTACATGAAATAAGAGAAGGCCAGGCCAGACCAGAGCAGAATTCGCTCGACGTGTCATAAAATATTGATGTGTAAATATTAAGTATAAGAGTTTCTGTTTGGTTGTTTGGTTGTTTGATTGGCTCATAGAAAAATAACAGAGTAGGTTACACGATTGGCTATACATTCTACATGGAAGATGATTATAGATCGGGAAAAAGGGAAAAAGAAGGGGACAGGTAAATGAGTAGTTTTTTCTCCATCTCTTTACTGTACCTTTTTAGTTGTCGCTCATTCATATTAAGTTTGTATAGTGACTAATATAATATTGAACACAAAACACCAAACAGAGCCAAAACATCCAACATCCAAACATTCAAGCTCCAAAGCCATGTGAATAACAAAATGCTGTGTAAATATTCATGAGAAATGACAAGTGCAAATTGGGATCGGAATGAATCGGACTTGGAATTGTTGGAATATTGGAAATTTGAGCTCCATGTCCCACGTACTTCATTCTCTTCCGTTCACCGTTTTCTCCGGCATTGATAAAAACGCTTCCAGTTTCCAGTTTTTCTTACAACAGTTTACTCATTATTATTGATATTAATATTATTATTAATAATATTGTAAACACCAAGTGATGATTTTGATGTTGATGTGGAGAATGGAAAATGTGCAGCTGCAGGTATTTCCAGCTACTGTATATTCGTATATTCAATATTCAAGGTATCGCATTTTATTCCCAGTGTAGAAATAGAAATAGAAAATAGAAAGGGCGAGAAAATGGAAATGGGTAAAATGTTCTCTTTGCTGGATGCGTAAGGTTTGTAGTGTAGAGTAAATGTAGTGTGTAAAACAATACTCTTGTTGAGTTTTGAATTTTGAATTTTGAGTTGGAGCTCGTAGTTTGGACCAAAGAGCAGACTACTGTAGAGTAGGCAGAGGAGAGTAGTGGAAAATGTAATGTAGCTATAATGTGTATAAAGTGCAAGTATAAAGAGGGAGAGGAGGAAATGTGTTGAAAACTTGTTGTTGTTAAAATGGAAAAGCAGAAGAGTCTAAAGTCTAGAATCTAGAGTCTAAAGTCTGCACGTTTCCACCAGCTTTTGTCCAACATCCAAAATGATGGTAATAATAATGATCAAACTTTCTCTCTCTCTCTGTTCCTCTGTGTCTGTGTCTGTCTCTCTCTACGTGGACATTTTATCATGTTACTTAATATGCATGTTTGTCCACGTCTCCTCTTCATGTTTACTCGCTCTCTCCCTTACTCGCGGACTCGTCAGTCGGTGTTGAGTGTTGAGTCGTCACAGATGCTCCGTCACAACACTAGAACCTAGAATCTAGAATCTAGACAACAGAATACAATACTATAGAATATCACACAGTCCAGCACTTTGCTGAATATTACTCGAGTCTCGAATCTCGAGTCTCGACCGTATCAAATATTATCCTTTCCTTGTGTCGAGTCACTCTTTTGAATTTTAGGTAAACATGGATGAACCATCACATTTTATATACACTGTATAATGTATAACAAGTTGTGCTCACTCCTCATTCCTCATGTTGTGTACAGTCCAAAAGGAACTGGAGTCTGTTAAATAGCAGTTGCACTTCAGCTGGAGCCAGCTCCAGAGTTGTTCCAAATATTTATAACATTTTGGATTCGGTATTCAATGTGTAAAATACACGGCTGGCTGCTGACGGCTGGCGGCCGGTTCGGTCATCCATGTAAATGTAAATGCAAATGTAAATGTGCAAAGTTGTTGTAGTTTGTACTTGTTTAAAAGCATGAGGATGACAATGACAACACCAAACAGGAGCACTTGACAATGGACAATGATGACTTTATACTTTGCGCCGTTGCTCGACTTGCTTTATTTTACTATCAAATTTTCATGTGCGTATACGCATTTCATGCTTTTATCCAAACGTTACCGTTCCAACTTTTGTAGCGATTAACGTATGCACTTGAAATTTCCGAAACAATCATGACCATCATCATCTTGACAACACGCTTGAATTTACTATTACGTTGAGCTTTTAGCTTGAGAGACAGAATCTATAGAATCTTGCTTCTTTGGAACTTTGAATTTTAGCTTGGATTTATAAATTTGCATTGACTCACCCTTGACAATTGACAAGTTTAATCCGTGTAAAGTAGCAAGTCTCTAGTCTCGAGTGATGTATGATAAATATCAGAAATCGGAAACTTTATTCTTATAAAAGTTATCCCAAGCCGGACTGAAAGTTTTCCACTACATTTTCTTTGCATAGTCTGTCATTTCTCCTCCCAGATCAAGGATTGCAGATCACAGATCGTAGATGTACATAAAATAAAATCCGACTGCTTTCAACTTTTCCAGTGCCAGTGCGGGTGGTTTTCATGCACAGTTCCGTTTCAACTGAGAATGAGAAGAGAATAGGTAGGCTAAGCTGCTTTTAGCATCCCAAATCCGAAATTCCAACTGCACTTTACTCCATTTCTCTGAGTTGCAGCAACTGTTAAAGAAAAAGGAAAAGGAGGGAGGAGGCTCCAATTCAATGTCGAGTTTGTTCTTGTCATTTGACTTTGTTTTTTATGACTTTTCCCTGTTCAATGTTCGATGTTCGATGCTCAAAATTCGAGGGTCCACAAAGATGTAAGACACTGCCACTAACGTTACCAGTTTCTCTTGTACTTTGTACATGTATTTTGAAGGAGGGAGAAGAGGAGGAGGAGACAAAGTGCTCCGGATCATCTCCATCTCCATCTCCTGCAAATATCATTGAGGATGAATGAGAAAGGAAAAATCCATCAGAAGAGCAAGAAACTTTTGCCCGTTTCCAAGCTTTCCAACCTTTTTCTTGACGATAAAGGAAAATGTTATAGATTCTAGATTGTACACGAAATACGCAGACTGACATGTCAAACCATCACCATGGTCATTGCCGTTTTCTATTTCTATGACTATTTCTTGTCATTGCCTTTGATATTGCCATCGCTGTGCAATTACCCAACTCAACTGAACCAAACTGGAGAAGTCAGAGAATAGAAAATAGAATAAACTCAACTTTTCCAGTTTTCCAGTTTTCCTCCTCCCTGTTCAAATCCCTGTGAAAATGGTCCATGCACTTGAAAAGTCAGTCTAGAATCTAAAATCTAGAATCTAGAGTCTAGAGTTGAGTGTCATGATGATGACTACATTTGCTCACATTATCCATCTTAGAAAAAGAGGAGAGAGGAAAAGAGAAATAAAAAGAAAAGCATAAACATTTATAGGTAAAAAGGAAAATGGGGAGCGAAGCGGAGAAAAAAGTATCATAATAATAGTAATAATAATAATAATAGCAATAGATAGGAAAAGTCTGAAATAGAAATAGGAATTCGTCTAGTTCTAGTTGAGAGTCAAAGTGAGAGTGTGGACGGATACGAAGCGAATCAAAATCGTGTTATTGTGCGATCACTCGTGGAAATGATGGGTATGCAACTTGGTCCGAGTCTAGACTTTAGAGTCTCTGCTCTAGAGTCTCAAGTATTTTGGGATATACGCACGATATATTTTATGGTCACGGTCCGTATACCCACTCAAACTCCAGCTCAAACTCCAAACTGCAAGTAGAAAGGAAAGGCAAGGACAAAGTTGAGAAGGAGACGGAGAAAAAAGGTTGGTTGTGGGAAAAACCAACAAAATTACACACATTATGTGCCACGATTAGGTCGCCGTCTTTATGCACTTTCTCCCCATTTCTTCCTTTATGTCTTTCGAATTTCGAATTTCGAGTTTCGAGTAGAGTCAAGTCAAGTTGACTGGAGCTGATCAGAGCTGAGCTGAGCTGCCTCTTGAGTTCTCGAGTTCTTGAGTTTATTTTAACTTTTCCTGCTCAATTTTTCATTCCACTTTGGTTTATACGACAAATACAAAGAAAGAAGAGAAAAGCAAAGTTTCTAGATTCTAGATTCTTGATTCTAGATTCTAGACTAATCGTGCGTCTTTATATCCGCAATCTAAAATCTACAAGTTTGGACTCTGGACTTTGAAGTTTGGAGTTTGGAGATACCAATTGTTTTTGCTTCTCTTGTTTTGTTCTCCTCTTTTTATCTCCCACCTCAACAACAACATTGGAAAAATCCAGGAGAAACTAGCTTGTGCACGTCAATTACTTTTTTAGTCTGCTCTTTAACTCCAATTCCACCAGATCCTTTTGATTGTGCTTTCTCTGACTTTCTCGGACTCTTTGTTGTCTGTTGTCTTTGTCTGTAGTCAGTTTGATTCTACTGACGTTTCTCATGAGCTTAAAACTACTTACTCTTCAACATGTCAAGATGTTTACAAGTATTTACGCTTAGTTTAATTATTGGGGTTT
This sequence comes from Sminthurinus aureus, assembly GCA_034698265.1. Classification (NCBI taxonomy): domain Eukaryota; kingdom Metazoa; phylum Arthropoda; class Collembola; order Symphypleona; family Katiannidae; genus Sminthurinus; species Sminthurinus aureus. The sequence continues at coordinate 12,853 of JAQGBH010002201.1, read as the reverse complement.
TTCTATCTTCTATTTTCTATAAATCCCTTATTATTTCATGATTAAGAGATGTTCAATTTCAATTTGTCTGATTCAACTCGAATCATTCGGATCATTCGGATTTAGTGCTACTAAATTTTTAAACAAGCTTTGGTCTCAACTCAATCTTGTTGTTTTTAACGCTCTTTTATTTTTCTTGTGGTATTTTGTTCCATGTCAAATATTCAACAGTTAATTTTGTACTGTTTGCAGTTGATCTAGAATCTAGAATCTAGAATCCAGAATTTAGAATTTAGAATTTCGGACTGTACATGAAATGGCCATTTTTGGTGTAAATAAGCAGCTCGTTAATACAAAATGCCTAGAGTTTAGAGTTTAGAAAATAAGCAAAAGGCGTTCTCTTGGCTCATTTTGTTTAGTTTGGTTTGGTTTGGGTTTGCGTGCAATTTTAGATTTGAAGGTGGACGGAAATCATGTCAAAAACTCGGACTTGTCACTCACTCATTCAGCCCAGTTCAGTTCATTTTACTCAGATTCTGTGTTTTCTGTTCTGTTCTGCGCTGTCGTGAGATGGGAGCAGGTGAATTTTTCATATTATAAATATAGATTACAAATTAGGTCCAGTCAAAAAAGGACGACGCATAATCAAAACAATACTCGTAATCCAAATTCCGATCTCCGTAAGTCCAACTCCAACTCCAACTCCAAACGGAATCTTGTTATTTACATAGCCAAAATGAAAACTCCGCTAAAACAACGCTGCAAGCTTCAAGCTTCAAATAAAAACCATTCTTCATTCTTCAATCTGCTTTGGTTACTTTACAGTACGCATAATAATAGTGTACGTTTTACATGTATTGTTATCTATATCCATCATGTATCATGTACAAATGACAAATGACAAATGAAAAGAAACTGCACACAACACACAATTGAAGCCTGAAGTTGATAGCAGAATATGAAAATGAAAATGAAAATGAGTTTTAATTTAATTTACCTTTTCCACCATAGTTAAGCAAAAAAGTAAATGCCTAAAGAAAACTCAACTCTGGTGACGCTTGACGGTGCTAATAATTTAAAAGGTACTTAATACTGTGGTTATGTACAATTATAATTTACAATTTACAGCTTGCGGTATAAATTACAGTTTTAATTAGATCCTCGTTAGCTCCAATTACGCCATAATAAACTATAATAAAGTATAATAAAAAGGATTTAAATGAAATGAAATGGAGTGGGCTGTGGGTTGTGTCTATTATCGATAATAACTGTGTAATATATTTAATTCGCAATAATAATTAACGCTTCCGGATGAATAATATCGTCTATGCTCAACGCTCCAAAAATGGTGCACTTTTGCTGGAATTGAAAGTAAAATAAATTGAATTTTCTTACGTAAGTACAAGAATTATTCTACATGTTCTAGATTCTAGATATCCCAGAAATTGTACAAATAAAATATAATAAATTGTATTTGTACCTATGAGAAATGGAAGGAAAGTCGAGAGTCGAGAGCCGTTGAGAGTTGAGAGTTGCAACTTGAGATTGGGAGAAAAGGGACTGAAAGTTGTCTGGTGTGTAGGAGCTTTTGCATGCAAAAAAGCTGTTTTTCTAATCTCGCTGGACAATTTTGTTTAGCTGGGGCTTGCTGCTGTTTTGATTTTGATTTGGACTTGGATTTGGAGGAAAGGGGTTGAGATTGCTTTGGTTTGGTTTGGTTGTAGTCAAACACGCCATTTCTCAATATGTCCAGGGCTGAGTTTGGAGTTTTGAGCTTTTGAGTTTATGCATATCACGAGGACGAGCGACCACTTTAATTAATTCGAGACTCGAGACTCGAGTGGAAGAAAAATTGCTATTGTTCTCGAATTTAGAATCTTGAATCTTGAAAGAGTACACGAAACTTTTCTCCATTTCTTTCATGCACTCATTTGACTCATTTGAACATAAACTCCCAACAAGTGAGCTGAACTGCACGCATAAACATGTAAACATGTAAAATGTAGACGGAGAAGGAAAGAGTAGGAAAATTTCCCACCTTTCTCATGCTCCCTCGCACACTCACATTCACATTCATGTTCCTATTACAGCAAGTGCATATCTATCTACAAGTACGAATGTTTTCCGTGACCTTCTCGTTTCTGTTCCGGTTGATTCTGTGAGGTCCTTTTCTCCATTCCGTTTTTTCCATGCTCCATGCTCCAGCCAGTTCAGTTCCAAATGGAACCACCGGCAACGACAACGACACCTAGTTAATCCACCCATCCAAAATCCAAAATTCAAATGCTCCCTAGTTTTCTAGTTTTCTAGTTTTTACAATTGACAAGGACATAACTACCACTTTCCGTCATCAGTATGAAATATCAGAGTAATCCTGTTTAAATGTACACCTGTTTCTTGTTCCTCAGTTCATTTCATTCACTCACTACTTTTATTCTGGTCAATGAAATTAAAGTGCACCCCAATACAATAAAAAAGGGTATGTAAATGAAAAACTGAATCCACATTCAACATTCAACCCAAAAGCAAGCATCTACTTGTATTCTAAATAAATTCTAAATATCCCTTTTACGCACACGCCCCCATCATTATTATTACTGCAGTTGGTAAAGCTCCAAACTCCAAACTCCAAACTCCACAGTTCAAACTGCAGAACCAGGAGCAGAACTCGAGTCGTGTGTGAGGCTTCGTGTGTGGACAAATTATACGTTTGCATTTCAAATTTCAACCCTTGGTTTTGGTTTCCATCCGAAGCCTCCTGGCTCTGGTTCTGGTTCTGGCTCCTGTTCTCGTCCAGTTAAATCACACCCCTCAACACAACAGTCCACATTTCCACATTTATTGATTTGATTTTTATGGATTTATAATTACACGGAGAAACGAGACGCGTTTCCTTGCATGAATTTTTAACTGTGCTGGTGGTTGTGGTTGGTTGGTGCTGTTTCAAGTTTTAAAGCAAAAGAGCAGGCAGAAATTTGGAAGGAATTGAAAATGTTATCACGCATCTTTGTTTTTGTTTTTTCTGCTCTTGTTATTTCAGTGGAAGGAAAGGATTAGTTGGCTACTGCACCAGACACCAGACACCAGACTGGTTTGGTCTGGTTGTAAATTGTGAATTATGTATATTCGGTTATTTTCTGTGTCTGAGGCTCATCTTGTTAGCTTAAAGGAAATGCAAATCCTTCTAATTAGTGATAATCCGTCTTTTCCTTCCAAAAATGTTTTGTTTCCAGTTTCCAGTTGCAGTTTGTTTGGCTTGGTGTGATTTGATGGAATTTTGTCAGTTTATTTCTATTCCTCTCTAAAAATACCATCCGAAACAAAGAGGAAGAAATCACAAGTGCATAATGCAAGAAATTTTCAAGTTGTAGCAAAATCAATTTCAAATTTTCCAGTTCCTTTCCTAGCCTAACTTTTAATATCATATCTCTAGATTCCAGTGGATTCAGCTGGATTCAAATGAAATTGAAACTGAAATCAAGGTCGAGGTCACCACTAAAATTTACATGAGTAATAACTATTTTTAGAGAGAGTAAAATCCTCAACTAAATAAATATCACGGGTTTCAATCTCTTTTGAAGCATTTATTAATCGCCAAGTACAGAAAAGTACCAGAGAAATATCAATAGTTTCTGGTTTTGTTTCTATTTCCATTTCTATTATTGTAGATTGTAGATTGTAGCTCTGTCTGCAGTTTGCACGAGTAGTAGTAAAAAGCGGGATGAAATTACAGCTAAAATGTTTCATAGGAACGGATTAAAATTCCTCAAATTTCTCTACGATAGCAACAAAATAGCGTAGAAACAACAGGAATTGCATTGGAGAGTCAAGAGTTGAAAGCCAGGACTCAAGAGTCGAGTGAAGAGTGAAGAGTGAAAAGCGTATAGCACTTGTGGGGGAAAGTAGTAGAGTGTAGAGTGTAGAATGTAGAGCTTAAGAGTTTGGTCTGGTTTCGTTTGGAGATTGGAATTGAAAGTCAGTTGCATTCTTCATCCTTCGTTTAGCGTCTCCAGTCTAAAGCTTACGCATCTGCTTCTGGTTCTGCTCTCATTGCATTGTGTTGTATAATTGTGTGTGAGGAGGAACATGAAGATGAAGATGAGAAAGAGAAGGTGAGATGAAGTATACACAATACAATTTACATTATACAAGTCCAAGTGGGAAGCTGTTTTTGTTGTTGTTGGAGGTTAGAGTTTAGAGTTTGAAGTTGTCGAACCAAACGAGGGAAACTGTGTATAAGATGACGAAAATTGAGGAATGGAGACTGGAGACTGGAGACTGGAGAAGAGGGGAAGAAAATGGAAGGGGAAATCAGGAGAGTTGGAGTAGCTTGCTGTGAAAGGAAATTGCTCTTGTGTCTTGTGTTTTGCTGTTCAAGTACCGAGGAAATTCGATTTCCTTGCCTCGTCTATTTATGCTTCTCTTCTTCTCCAGGATAAAATGTTGTCTCGAGTCTCGAGTCTTGAGTCTTGAGCATCTTTCTCTTTCTTCTTGTGCTTGTTCTCGACGTCCGCTTTTGTTCTTGCTCCTTCATTCTTATGAGCAAAAAACGGTGTACAATACTTGTTTTTTCACCTTCCCAAATTCCACTTTCCCTTGTCTCCCCTTCCCCTGCACTTCACGTTCCTTCCCATGCCAATACATTTCTAATAAATTTTGTTGTAGATTCTAGATTCTAGATTCTAGATACTTGCTCATTCTTCATACTTGATTCCTGTATCCACAGAGATGATAAAACAACACCAGTATTAACAAAATAAAAGAGAAAAAATGGGAAAAACGGTTACGGATCATCCGGATTTCCGTAACTGATTATTTCCTTCTCTGCCTATGTATTTGTATTTGTATTATTTATACAATTCATAGGTAAATAAATAATTGTACCACAAAAACAAGAGTAAAATTCCGGAATTCAGGAAACAGAAAATTCCTAGTGTGATACTTTGTCTGCGACTACTGATAAACTAAAGATTATAGTTAAAATTTAATGGGTTAAAATATATTCATGTCGTTGTACATATTGTTTACGTCATGTTGTTCCCAGTTTCCAGTTTCCAGTGATCAGCCTTGAAACTTGAAACTTGAAATTCGAAACTTTAAGCTCTCAACTTGGAAAACTTGTAGCAGTGTTTTGTTGCAAGTTTAAAGTTGAGCGAGAGCATCTGTTTCAATTCCATGGAAAGTAGGAATTGTGCTAGTCAGTGTTTCAGGTACAAATACAAATCCATGTACAATGTACAATTTAGAATGTACAATGTATGGAGTATGGAGTACGGAGATAAATCCTCGCTCTCGCTTCTTCTTTAGAACAACCAAATCCAAATCCATGTACAATGTACAGAATCCAGAGTCACCATCCAGAGCACACTAGAGAAGAGAACAGAAGAGTCAAGGAAGGGAGCGATATGTAATATGTATATTTATTTAAAAGGGAGAAAAGGAGCTTGATAAGAATATTAAATGAATTGTATTTATCTGTGCATGTAGAATGTAGAATGTCTACGCTCTACGCTTTACATTTTGCACAAAATATGGAGGATGGAGTAGAAATGTAAGTGAAATAAAGGAGAAGACGAGAAGAGATTCCAGACTGTGGCATCCGAATACTAAATAGTAAATCTAAATCTGCTCGGTTGAGTGGTTTGGTTGTGTAACGGGCAACTGTAGCTGGTTCTTGTAGTTGAAGTTGTAGTTGAATGTCTAGGCCATGGTTCCATGGTTGGTAATCTGTTAGGAAAAAGGGAAGCGTAGTCATAGTCATGCACTGAACGGAGCAAGTATAACACCTCTAATTGATGTTTGTACTTTAGATTTATACATCTTCATCTCACCATCCATTTCTCTCCCCGAGAATACCAATAGCAAATTACATGTACTCAAGGTACAAAGTACTAAGTAGAAACGTCCATTCCGATTCAGATCCAGATCCAAATCTAGATTCTAGATTCAAAACCAATTATTCAACCATCCGACCTAAATTTGTTCAAACAAAAATGATTCCAATTCATTTTTCTTTACAATTCACACTACACAAACAGACGCAGAAGCAGAAGCATGTAGAAACGGAGGATTTTAAATCAAACAATAGACAAGAGACAACACACAGTTTAGCTGATTTAAATCATTAGGAACTTTTTTAAAGGGGAAAACCAGGAACCAGCAGATTTATCCATATCAAAATCAACATCAAAATTTCTCTCTTTATTCTTTACAGTAAAAAATAATGATATTAATCGTGGTTTAAAAATTAGATGAAATCAAATCACTGCAACAAAATAAGTAAAATATCAGCACTGAATTTAGTATTAGTATTTTCATTGTATTGATTGAATGCCGATTCTGGTTTTGGTTTTGATTTTCCTCTCTTTTGAATATCTGAAATAACTGAGGTTGGCTGGATGAAAGAAAAGGTACAAAAAGTAAAACCATCAATAAAAAGTGAAAAGGTTGCCAGTTGGCCTGTACCTTCTAAAATGTATGTACGCTGTACAAAAAGAAATAATGGGAGCATTTAGGAAAATTGAATGACCCTTCGGCTTGAGGGTGCAGGGTGCCTTGAGAAGCGTGACAATCTCTTTTTTCTCTACTTGTTATCGCCATCGATATCGACACCACTTGAATTGATACATGATACAAATTCTATATTATACAAAGTACGTGCACAATGCACACGTTTTGCTAGTGGCAGTGACAAGAATCCCAAGTGACACTCCATTTATTATTATTTCAGCAACTATTTCCGTCCTAAACGATTTTCGATATCCGAGTTCCGATATTATGAAACGGTTTTCATCCTCACTGCTCAAATATTCTGATTCAAGTTTACAACTTCAGTAGGTACTCTAGGTTTTCTGTTATACTGACTTTTAAATGTAGTTCAAAATATTCATGTATTCATACACTTTTATATTCCCATTCACAAGCAATCAATCTGTCATGACCACAAAAATCAAAATTCAAAATTCAAAGGCATCCATCAACAATGAACAGTATTAAAAACCTTTGAATACGAACGTTATGGAGTTTGGATTTTGTATTGTAAAATCTTGAGAAATTCCACAAAATCATAAGTACAATTAAAAGTATTATTATTATTATTATTATTATTGTGAGAAGCTTTTAAAGGTAGAAAAACACATGATATTTTTTTTAAGACGTAATCATTTGCGTTGTCAAATACTTTGTGCGTTTTTTTGTGTATTATAGTTTATAATAATCCAAATTCAAATAATCTAGTCTAGTCAATAGTCAATACTTGTGATAAAGCATGGAAATTTTAAGCATTGAAAATGGAAATGGGGAAAACAGAATGAAAAGACAAGAAAGAAACGGAGAGAGAGAAAAGTATGCTGTTTTGACTGTGTATTTGCAGAGAGAGAGTTGGGTTTTGGGTTACATTGAGAATTCATGAATTCCACAGTGATAAATTGCTCTTTTAAGGTTTTATTTATATTGGCTGACATGACATGACATGACATATACACGCTACACAGACACAGAAAGAGACAGAGAAAGAGCAGAGACATGACAAGAGTGCGAGTAGGAATTGGAATAGGAATAGCAATACGAATATGATGATGACTACGAGTCCAAGTTGTCTGTATCTCTGTTTGTGCTCGAGTTTTGAGGACGCCCATTATAAATTGCAATGAATTATGCATTGTATTTCATTTCATACTCCTCTGCCTCTGCCTTCCTCAACCAGACTCCGACTCCAACTCCAAACCCAAGTCGAATCTTGAGCTCTCGACTTTCGACTCTCAACTAGAGAAAGTTGCGCTCTTAATCCTTCAAACATCATTTCAAGAACAGAAACTGGGACAGAAATTTTTCATATCCCATGACTTTTTACATACTTTTCATTTTATATCCTTCCGTCTTGAAAAACAACGTTGAAAACCAGGGGCAAAAAAACACACCTAGACAATTTTTTTATCTCATCTCCATTTCTTCGTCTCGATTCGAGATTCTAGAGTCTCGAGTCTTGAGACTAAAGTCTAAAATTTATTCCTAGTTTTATTTTTTCAGACAAAGTAGTAAATCGTATTCAAAGTTTGTCTGTATAAGGAATAACGAGATATGAATCGGAATTCAAATCCAAATTTAAATTCAAAACAAAAAGTCAGCAATGGAATAGAAACCCACATTCGAATTTGCACTGGCATTTGTGTTCAATGTTCACTGCTCAGATTCACATACAAACACACATTACATATTATGCATTATAAATTATACATGATTTAATCCACATTCTTGGTAAACAAGTAATGTGAAAAAATCACAGATTGCTTTAGTTACAATTTCAACGTCTTCTCTCACATCCAAAGCCATTTGCATAGAATTTTTCTGAAATTTACTCTGCAAAAGTATTTGACTTTTTTGTTATGTTGCCATGTGAGACCAATTTAATTTGCCTAAATTATCAACAAATATTTTGAACATGTGCGAAAGAGTTTTACTGTGGGTGGCTACATAAAGCAAAATACTGAAAAACATTACTAAATTCTGAGTCAGGACGTTGAGAGAATCATTTTGACTGGTCACACGACCAAAATCAGAATTTCATGACATTGACTAAATTTAAACATACGTAAAAGGCACGTTATTTGTCATTGCAGCGGAAGTATAAAAGTGTCATCCTCGGGACCAACAGCATTTTGTTACCCGTTCAAAGAGACACTTTTTCTCAAAAAATCAAAAAAATCCGTTGTCCATAACCATGTTCAAAAAATTGTTCGAGCCCAAGAAAACGTCCGGAATCCACAAAAATTAAAAAATTTCAAATTTTATTAATTTGTGTGGCGGGGTCTAGAGCGAAGTATTTTTATGCCGAAAATCAAGTTTGTAACTTTTTTGGGTCAACGAAGATCGAAGATTTTCAATTTTTACGGTTTTGTGAAGAAAATTGACTACTTTTTGATTTTTTGAGAAAAGTGTCATTCAAATCAGGGTACTTCCAAAGGAAAAGTTGTTGCTTGTGGGCCCAAAATACTAATTTCTTTTTATCCCGTCCAAAAATGTTAATATTTGGCTGAGAAATGGAGAGAAACGTTTTTGAGAGTTCAAGCAAACGCAGACATTAGTTACTTTAATGTGTTGCTATGGCTTTTCGTAACTAAAGAAAAATTAAATTAAATTTGCATTTTTATTAAATTTAATTGCTAAAAAAATGTGTAACATTTTCTTGATTGATTTGAATTGAGACTCGAGTCTCGAGTCTCGAATGGATAAATAAAGAAAAAAACTTTAATCTTTGCAATAACTTTACACTGCATTGTGTAGCGCAGTCTGTAGTTTGTAGTGTGTACATAATTTGCATCAAAACTTTGAAATTCGTTAACTGAAAAGCCTTTTTAAATTAATTAAGAGCGGCATTAAAATTATTCAATATTCATCTGAAAAGGCTGAAGTGTTTTTGGTTTTTGGTTTTTGGTGTCAAATTCAAATTTTTCTCTGTGACCAATGACAAATGACTCATCCGCATGAAATATTGAGCACTACGGACGCATCGAGTATTGAGTATTGAGTATTGAGTATCGAATATAGAGTTTTGAGTTTCGAGTAATGAAAAATGGGCTTGTTTTTGTTGAAATTTGATTCGCTCTTTTTTTATCTCATTATTTTTCATTTTGTATATCTGTTCTCTATTTTGTCATCGTCGATCCAAAAAATAAAGTCAAAGGTTCAAAATTGATACTTGAGCCTCACTTTTCTGACTCGTGGCTACTGGCTCCTGAGTCATGCTTCAAGAGAGAAGAAAGAGGGAAAGAGGATGGAGAAAGAAGAGGAAAAGTCGTGGAAAAATAGCATGAAATTTGAGTATTTTGTTTGTTTTCGTTTGAACTTTGAATTATCAATGGAATCGGCGTGCAGTGACTCATGATTCATGATTCAGAATTGGTAATCCAAATCCATGACAAAATAAATGCCATCACATTCAGAATTCAGAATTCAGACTGCACAAGAGTCAAGCTGCGCATGAACCGCTGTTTTGACTTGATCGCTTTCTCCACAGCTTCACATTTTCTCTCAGTCTGCTCATCATTCCGCGTCAAGCTGTCCAATGTTCAATGATTCTTGACTCTTGATTCTTGACCAAGTTTGTCTGAGAAAGAGGGACTTTGATTCTAATTCTGAGGTCAAGAGTCTAAATTCTAAATCTCAGTTTTTCTCTAGACTTGTTTTTGAATCGTGTATTTTGTAGTCGTAGAAAAAAGGAACAAACTCCAACCAAAACCACAATCAACAATCAGAATTTTCACGCCCAACGCTCAAGCCCACAAAAATTCTTGATTCTAGATTTTGGATTCTAGAAAATTTATGAAAACTGGAAAACTTTCCCTGTTTTTCTTTGGATACTTTGCCCAGAAAATGTAAATTTTAAAAAGTAGACAGACTGTTGTTACCCTCAGGTCAAAATCAGTCTCCATTTTTTATTATCTCCCCATGATTCAATTTTTGGCCTTTATCCGCGGAATCGGTCTTTTGTGCCCTGTTTACACCTTGATGATTTTTTTCAGCTCCAAAATCGCCCAAACAAAAAAGTTTTCTCAGAAGTCAAGATTTTTTGCCCAGCATGAGCATTACATTTTTACTCCTATTAAGATTTTTTCTGAGCCACTTGGAATTTTCCAAAAATTCCAAAACTTTGTAGCAAGCAAATGAGTACTTGGGAGTAGCTAATAATGATTTTTTAGCCGATAAATATCCTTTCAGTCTGATTTTGGAGCGTGATTTATACCTAAAATGAATAAAATTGAAATTTACTGCAATTTTTGAGAGCCTTCCCGGTACGTTGCAACTTTTTGAGGCAGGTCAACAATTAGCCCACACATTACAGTAATTTTAGCAATAAACATTTTTGCGACACGCATAACTGTTGGGCTACAATCAGCTGTTATGCTCCTGAGCATTAATTCCTGTTGAATTATTTAGTTGTTTTCGGTTGCTAAGGAAATTACGTTTGTTTGATTGTTTTTAAGTGAAATTACAGACTATTTGCTTTCCATTTCTAAACTGCCATAAAAAATTGAAATATTTAGTAAGAAAATTAGGGAAACTTGCAAAGTTTGACTTTGAAGACTTGATATGCGGAAAAAACGGACAAAAATTTGAAAATGTGCTCAAGCGCTATAAAACTTGCTGTTTTTGGCCGGTCAGTGAAACCGACGCTTTTATCTGATTGCGGATGACAAGGTGTGCGTTCTGAAATCTGCTTTTTAGCTGTTCGCTGACCAAAAGTTCTCGAGGAGGGCTCAAAAATCCAAAGAATTTTGTGTTTTTACACTCCCTTGTTTTGTTTCCTTTTGTTCTTGTTCTGGCTGTTGCTGGTGTCGGGAAAGGAAGAGAAATGAGGACATTTATATTGGTATATCCGTCGCCTACTTTTACGAAGGTTGGCTGGATACTGGATACTGGGAAATTGCGTCACAGCAAGGAAATTGGGCTGAGCTTAATAGTCCCGGGGAAATTTGGTGGTCGGCTTTCTAGTAAGTTCATGGTCGATGCTTTACGGCCAGTGGTCGGCGACCACTTTGGCCACTTTGACCACTTTGGCCACTTTGCGACTACTTTTCCGACCACCGACCACCAAATTTTACGGGGATTGTGAAGCTCAGCCAAAGAGCCCGTGTTCTTTCTCTCTTTGTCGTCCACGTGTCCACAGTGAGCAGTATAAATTGTGTAATCAATGATCATTCATCAATGAACGGCTCTGTGCTTTGTGGCGTAATTTTTCCATTTACTCGTCCCACGACCGACCGACCATTGACCAATGAAAACAACCAAACCAGAAAAGTTCCAGGTACGTTTCCATAAATGCCGTAAAAGACCAAATAGTTGACCATGGGTAATGCTTTCTTATGGGAAAAGTCATAGATTTACGCTAGTTGACAGTGGTCTACTATTTGGTCTTCTATGGTAGAGTAGCTTTTCGTAGGTACTTTGCACGGATAATGGATGATGAATAATGAATGTGCACTCAGGATTTTGGAGTTGTATGAAATGGACGAAATATATCTAAATTGATCAAGACTGAAAGACGAAAGTTAAAAATGTCCGAGTTTTATGTAAAATAATCAATAATTATTTTACATGAAACTTTTACTTCTAAACACCTCGACCAAACTGTTACTTTTTGCACAAAATCAGAAACAATCCATTATTCTTGACAAAACGGTAAAAATGAAAAATCTTGAATTGTGATTGATCCAAAAAAGTTGAAAACTTGATTCTCAGCACAAAAATCCTTTGTCTCGAGCCCCGCCACATAAATCCATAGAATTTTTCTATTTTTGTGGATTCTGGGTATTTTCTTGGGCCTTAATAATTTTTTGAACATTGTTCTGGTCCAACGATTTTTCTCATTTTTTGAGAAAAAGTGTCTTTTTAATGTTTTTGGTCTTATGCATGGCACTGTTGTAGTTTGGCTGTCCTGATTAAAAGTCCTGTAGTTTTATGTGAATTGAAATGTAGCGGATTTAATTACATTCTGATTGTGGTCATGTGACTACTCACAATGATTCTCTCGACGTCCAGAGTCTGAATTTATTAAGGATTTTGAGTATTTTTATCCGTGCAGCCACGCACAGTAAAAATGGCTTGCACATGTTCAAAATATTTGCTGCTAATTTAGAAAAATGAAATTGATCTCACATGGCCACGAAACAAAAAAAGTCAGATAGTTTGCTTCATAAATTTGAGAGCGTCCTGCAAAAATTGCTTTGAAAAGGATGGATACTTTATGTTAAGATTGAGACCAATGAAAGGAGGAGACTATAGCAACAATTTTTTTCGAGTCATGAAGTATGAAATCGTTGGTGATATAACGTTTTGGGACAAGAGCGTAGTTGCGCACTTGCACAAACGGACAGAT
>JAQGBH010002200.1:0-25901 GCA_034698265.1 Sminthurinus aureus | reverse complement strand
AGCTTCTAATAGTTTCGCAGTACCAAGGAAAAATTTCCAATAGTTTCGCAGCGAAACTAAAAGAGCTTTTACGGTATCTGTAATCTGTATTCTGTATGATACAAAAGAGTTTACAATTTACATAAAGCTTCTATCTTCTATCTTCTACCTTCTACCTAATGCGATTAGTTTGAATTATCCTTCATTTTTCTTCATTTTAGGTGTCATCTCCGACTTTTAGACTTGGACGTCCATGTCAATACCAATGTGGAGATCAACTTGGACCTAAATTTATCTTGTTAGCCTGCTGATTTATTACTAGGATAACGCAAAGCGTTGAATGTGGAATGACTGGACTGTGGACTGACTGAATGAATGTAAATTTTGACATTTTTCTTCTGTATTTAAACACAAGGTGCACAGTGCACACTGCAAACTTTAAGCTGTACACTGTACACATTCAGTTCTGTGCATTTCTTGTTCTGACTTATTATCAATGGCCAATGAATAGTACCCATAAACCTACATTCAACATCCACAACTCCAACACTGCACCCTGCACCTGATCGTTCATGATGCCTGTATGTAAGTGGAGAGAGGAGATATATAAAATACAATGAAGAAAAGTGAAACTGCTTTCCCTTTCTTTCTTTCTTGGACAATGTACAATGTATAATGTACACATGATGTGTAATGTAGAATGTGCATTGTAGATTGTAGTGTTTGCCCATGTGGACTGCTTATTGTTTTTCTGGAAAACAGTGGAAAATTCACCAAATCTTGTTGGATGTTGGATCATGTCTACATACATAATACATAGTACGGTGTATTGCATGGTGAAATGGGCGAGGAGTAATTGGAATTTCACGCTGGAAGATGTACCGTATACTGTATACTGTGTACGGTAGTTAGAGAGAATCTTCTCTTTGTACATAGACAAATGTATGTAGTATGTAGATTGTAGATTTTAGATCTGGTATAATATCTCCTTTCTTCTTGTTCCAATCCGTCAGTCAATCCATAATCATTCAACTCATGTGTGTCCATCCGCCTGAATTCTGAATACTCAATACCGAGCTGAACTGAATCCTCAACGTATTTTGTAGATTATATAACTTATAATATGCAGTAGTCAATATTCAATATTCAGCATGTAACGTTATATAATGTAAAACATTGATAATATAAACCTCAGTACAAACAGTGTAGAGTATAGACTATAGACCGTAGACCGTAGAGTATTTAAATAGCCAGTGCCAGTGTGCACATTCATATTTCACGCATGACCAACTCTTTATATGGCATAATATGTATTATGTATACTTGCAAACTTTCATTCATTCATTCCATCCACACATGCATATATGTATGTATTTTGTGTTTCGTATGTGCAATGTGTACATAATATTCCTCTGCAGTTTTGGGTTTGCTAAATAGAGAAAGGGAGAAAAGGAATAGAAATAGGAAATAGGAGAAAGGAGCTAGACCAAAAGCATGATGAATGCCGTGCCATACCATACCATGCCATGCCAATGATATGATATCATTGCATATCATGGATAAGTCCAGGAGTCTGAGGAGGAGAAACATCTGTCCTTGTCTAATTATTGCGTCATGTGCAACTTACTGTATGTTGTATTGTATTGTATTGTATGTGGGGCTGAGGAGTTGATAGTTGATACCTTCAAATATTATACACATGCATTGCATAATGTAGATACATACAAGTGCAACTATGTCAAATGTAAAATGTAAAGCGTATAATAATACGTTATATTACGTATGTTCCGAATGTGCACCTAATACCTAATTGAACAGAAAAGAGTAGCAGAGACAACAAGACAGGATTCAGATTCAATTAGATGCATATTCCATATTTTCTTAACCATTCACATTTCATTTGGCTTTAATCTTTAATATTATTCGTCTTACAAAAAGAAAGCTGCAAAAACATGAACAAAATGAGCAAGGACGTGTATTTTGTATTTTGTAGCATGTAACACGTAGGATGAATCAAGAATACAGGAACATGGCAGAGAAAACTAGAATAAAATCCATAGAAAGAGAAAACTTTCAGTATATTTTTCGACAAGTCCTCTTAAAACTTTTAATAAATCACAAAATCCATCTCAAATCTCAAAGCTCAAATCTCAAAAGTTGGTTGAAAACTTGTGAAAATGACTAATTATCTTGCTAATACTCATTAGTATTCAATATTCAAGCTCTACATGAGTGAATGAAAAATGATGAGAGAAAAGAAAGAGCCCAAATCCCAAAGAGTGCCTATCTCTACCTTCAACCTTTCTTGATGGATTAAGAAATTATGAGATTTTTTAAAGTCGAGAGACAGAGAGTCGAGAGATCCTTCGTCAATTTTTACTACGTACGGAATACGGAAATGTTGTGCGGTGTGGGATCATGCTCATGTTTTGTACAACAAAATACAGTCTACAGTCTACATTTTACACTGCCTCATAATACAATATATGTTATGCTACCTGTATATTATACACGTACTTACTGACTTTGTGTTTCATCAAAATACACTAATCACAAGGCAGAGAGCCTTAGATTTATCGTGTAGTGAACTCGCCGTGGAAACCTGAAAGCGAAGAGGGAAGATGATGAATTGTCTTTTATCATTAGCTGTTAGCTGCCTACTGTAAACTGTAAGCTGTATGCTAAATACTGTATTACACTCGACATCCTCTAATTGCTAATTTGCCCAAATATTTTCCACTTGTACTGGTAAGTGTGCAGGCTACAGGCAGAAGACACAAGTTGCCGGATTCAATTTTAAATTGTGTGTATCCATCAAAGGTAACTTGTTTGCAATTAGGAGGTGGAGCGCCTACGGATACGATACATCCATGAACCTATGACCCGCACGTGCACTTGAATTTTTATTACGGATTATGAAGTAGCATAATAAGTACTCTGTACGCCACTCGACATTCGACATTCGACACTCAAACTTTAAAATTATCAAGGCAATACAAAACATTGGGCGATACAAGTAACAGTAAACTCAGCAATTAATTTCATATCAGGTAAAGCAGAAGAGGATCGTCAAGTGATTGAATTAAAACTATATACTGAATGTTGCCTGGAAATAATGAGTTTAAAATTTTAATATCTGATGACTGATGAGTGAACCCTTTTGAAAAGCTCATTAAAAGTTTTAGGCTACTTGTTGACTTGACTTTACTCCCGACTCTTGAGGATTGAGGATCTTGGAACTTTGAGGTGCAATGTGAAATAAATACAAAAGATTTGGATTTTAGACAGTAGACAGTAGACAGATAACGGAAGCTAGAAGCTGATCTCGTGCTTGATGCTTGATGCTTGACCATGAACAGAACTACACGCTTATGAACATGTGAGTTCTTAAGCTTAGGCAAAGATACTTTGTAAGACGTCATTAGTCATTAGTTAATCGCAATTGGCAATTGTCAGTCCTCTCACCCCTCGCACCCCTCGCACCCATCCACCAGTCAGTCACCTCATGTGTACATTATACACTATACACACAAAATGATGATGACTACGATGACATGAGCGCCATTAACTGGAGACTTGAGACATGGAGGGAAAACAAAACGGAAAGAAAATTCCAAGTTCCAAATTCCAAACTCCAATGTGAAAAGTTGCTCGGAAAATACATGAGAGGAAAACTCAAAACTCAAAGCTCAAAGCTCAAAGCTCAAAATTCAAAATTCAAATGAAGAGTGAAACTCTCAGCACTCTCTCGTACCAATCACCATTCACTTTGTAGATACAAGACGAAAAAGTTACAAGACGAAAGACGAAGGAGAGACTCTCAAGTGGAAAAATAGGAGTTTTGATCTAAGACTACAGACATACTATACGATATATGGTATATGCTATATGCTATACACGCCACTGTGCTAGAATAAAGACAAAGTCAAATTGAACGTCAAAGAGTTTAGTCAAAGACTTGAAGTAGTGTAAAGATTCCAGTTTCAAGAGTCAACAGTCAAAAGAGTTTTTCCAACAGAATGAGTTTTGAGTTTTGGGATAAAAGTGTTGAAAGTTTTATATGTATAAACATTGTACATGGTGCATATTGCATATGTATTATCACACACACATCCAAAATCCAAACTCCAAACTCCAAAGACACACACAACGTCACTTGTAAAAGTTGTCGACAGAGACTGAGTTTTTTCTCTCCTTTACTCCTACTCCTACTTCTACAGTCTACAGTATACAGTCCTACGTCTATGTACTCTCTTAGAATTTGTTTTTGGGTGACAGCAGCCGGGTTCAAAGGGAAGAAAGAGAAAGGGAGGGCAAAGAAGTCAAGTCAAGTACAGAAACTGGAAGACGAAAGGAGGCGGAAGTTTTAATTAAAATTAAAAAATTAGCATCATTTGTTTCCCTGCGTCATGTCAACTCATGTTTTTCCTTCGTCTCACTCATTCACTCACTCACTCACTTACTCCCTCATTCTTTTTAGTCTCCACACTCTACACTCTACATTCTACTTTCTATACCCTCTTATTCTTGTCGTTTCATGGTACAAAGTACTAATGTAAAGTATACCTATTTTTGTCCGTATCATGTACACTGTACATACAAATTACATGTTGTCTGTAGTCTGTACACTGTACACTGTACACTTTGTGCTTTGTGCCAGTCTCTTTTAGTCTATTTTAATATAAAAAACACAAGGCGTGAATAAAAAATACAAATGAACCGCTTTTCCTCTTTACATGAATCATATGAGACTATAGAGTATAGAGACTAATAATCAAGAACTGGAACTCTACTCCAATTTAAAAAATAAAAATTTCCCTTATCAAACGTCCCTGTTCTGCTTTAGGTAGAAAATTAAAGAAAAGAAAAGGTGATATTCTAGCTTCCATATGGCTGAATGGATGGATCTATGTGACACTTGAACTTTTTAAATGAACTTTCCTTCCACACTGAACGAGCTACTATCTACTGTCATCCAGTCAATCCTCGCAGTAACTGCAGCCTCTTTTTATAGAGATCACCATTAGCATACATGTGTGAAATCAAATGACATTGTGAACTTTGTACATTGTACATTTTGTACACTTTGTTATTGTGGTGACATCAAGCATGGAGAACATTTAGTGTTTAGATTTTAGACTCGTTTTTGTCTGTAAATCACAGTTTTTATTGTGGAATTATGTTGGTGGTGTTTTCTACTTTGATCATAAAATAAATCCTGTAATTTGTTTCATGTCTTCGGTTTTCGGGGATAATCGAGAATCGAGAATCTAGAATCTAGTACCGTTTTTTGTACATCCATGAGGAAAACATTTTCTGTTTAAAGTCAAAAGTTGCACAAGTGTTTTTCATTCTTTCATCTCATTTTGACCAGGATCCAGGAATCTTTTTCAATCACCAACAGAGCTGAATATTTTATTGCCGAATCTCAAAATTATAAATTACCTTAATTGGTCGTACAATATTATTAATTATTATATCAGTATTTTATATTAATTTGTAATGTATTTTATGCACTTGATAAAATAGAGGAAGCAGGAGGAAACCTCACGAGCAAACGGAAATAAGGAATACTCTTAACTGTTAATATTCCAGAATTAATTTTTCACCACATATTTTTGAGAAATGGAAATGGAAATGATGCTAAATGCTAAATAGAGCCCAGTTTTCAATATTCAGTGTTCAGTAGTCAGTATTTAGTCAATGCGTAGCATGAATGTATCTACGAATGTATGAGGAAAGTACTACATAAAATTTAAATTAATTTGACGTGGTAAAATGTTCATGATTTTGAGGATGGTGTCTGAATTTTGAATCGGGTGTTTGGTGTTTGGTGTTCTGATAGAACATTCGTTTTATTCCTCTATATTCTATCTGTATTCTATATTCTATACATCTTTCCACTTCTCACTCGTGGACATGAAGACTGAGAACTGGGAACTGGGAATGTGAGGGCTTGTTAGGAAAGTTATAAATGTTTTTCCTTGCATACCAATCATTCTTTGCTACATTAGTCATCTAGTCATCCGTCCCACTGCATCGCATTCCAATCTGTCTTCATTCGTTCTCATCTCTCATCCTCCTTCTCTTTAGGCTCATTCTCCATCCTCCGGTCTCCTTATTTCTACGGAACCTAGTATCTAGTATGTATCAGCTACAACTCTAGAATCTAGAATCTAGAATACATACATTGTACATTAAACATCTCTGTCTCTTTATCTCTGGCTTTTGAATCGAATTCGAATTCGAATTCGAATTCGAATATCCACTCGTCCACATTGTACATTGTACATACTTTCATTTGCATGTCCGTTTGCCCTCATTAGCGTTTCCCCGGGATTTTTTTGCCTTGTCTCTAGTCTCATTGTCAGTCCGCACAAATGCCTTGTATATTTTTTCATTTTAACTTTCTATGCAATATTCAACAATACAATACTGAATAAAATACTGAGCTCACTCTGCTCTGTACTCTAGAGCAGCTGCTATTAGAAAGGAAAGCGTACAATTACTCACTTCTCAAGGAATATAGAACTCTGGATTTCTAGATTCTAGATTTAAAATATTTCAAGTCACATTTCCCCTTTTCAAAATTTAACCAAGATCAAGAGCAGACAAAATAAAAGGAAACATCCTACTTTTTCACATGCATCTTCCATCAGAGATGAAAAGGTACTAACAGAAAACTACAAAGACAGTCAATAGTCAATAGTGAAAAGGAAAGGGAAAAGCTCAAAAGAACGTAGGAAATCGATGGGGATGGGTAATGAAAAAGAGGAAAGTTTTTTTGAGCTGCTACTTGAATCCTAATTCCTAATTCCTAATGTTTCACGTAAAAGATGAGCTTCGTCCTTTGTCTAAGGAAGTAAGGAAAAACTTGATAGGAATTTTAACTCTTTTGGATTTGCTGGAGGAAAAGAGGACTGCATTCGACATTCTACTGGAGACTTGAGACTTGGACAAGGGATTAGAATTTAGAATTTAGAATTCAAGCCAAGTTCCTAGTTTAACAGTGGTCAATAATCCAACCTCTTTTGGAGTTTGGAGTTTGGATTTTATTCTTTTCACTAATGAATTCTCATTCGTCATTTGTTAGTCTCAAGACTCAAGTCTCAAGTCTCTTTAGAGTTAAGAATCACGACTATAGACTCGAGACTTGAGAATTGAGAATCAAACGGACATCAAAAGAAAAGGGAGCCTGATAACTAGAATCTAAATATTGTGTAGAAAGAAAGCAAGAGAAGGAGAAAGCTTCAAAGAATCCTGTTTGCTCCTTGCATTCGAAATTCGAATAACGAATAACAAACAGCGCAAAGTTTTTAATTTAAACAAGTATCCAGTATTTGGTGGAAACTAAAAAACGTAGCTGTTTGGAGTTTGGAGTATGGAGCAGAAAACTAGTCCAGAATATTCTACAGTCTACAATCTACAATCTACACACACTTCCTACTTGCTTCAAAAACCTCCTCCGGTTGATTTTTTGAAGATAACAGTTAGTGTGTAGTGTTTAGTGTGCTCGTATTTTGATGTGTGTAGTAAACAGGGAAGGTATTATCAATTATGCATATTCATTATTCATTGTTCACGCTGTTTGGTAAAAGGAGATAGAGGAAAGACACAAAAGAGATACCTCGGTGGTGAATGAGAGCTTTTTGCAGTACAAAGTAGAATATACAGAATTCAGAACAATATTAATCTCAAGTTCAAGTGTCAAAGCTCCAAGCTCAACAAATCCAGATAGACAAATCCATTTAGTTTTGCTGCTCACCTGCACCAACTGCACACTATACACTACACACTACACAAGGGCATTATCTTTCCCTTTTCTACCCATTCTTTTCAATGTAACCTCTAAATTATATGCAACACAAAATGCGTAGAGTGTAGAGTGTAGAGGGTAGAGGACATTCATAATCCTTGTATTCGTATTTTGTATACATACTTGACTCTCATTTTGAGGGGGGGACACAACTTAAGCTGGATACTAGGCACTAGATATTACAGTACACAGTACAGACTACAGACACATGATACATAATATTCATATCCATATCCATATCAATATCAATATTATGCAAGTAGTCGTGCATTTGCATGTACTTCAAGACTCAAGACTCGAGATTCGAAATTCAAGAATCGAGACTCAGATTGAACCAGATAATCTCATATTCAGTGTTCGGTGTTGGATTCGGATTTGGATTTTATGCAAGTGCACTAGTCACTAGTCACTAGTCACTAGGCAGAATGAGTAGTCCAACAAAAAATCAAGCGTAGAATTCCCATTGTTATCCTGCTGTACTGTCGACTGTCGACCATGGAAAACTGAAATGGACATTCTACATTGCACATTGTACATGGTACATAGGCTGCATAGTTTTTAGGCTGTAGGTACATTAAATTTCGAACAAGTATCGTCCAAAGCAAACGAGTCAACTAGAGACTCGGGACTCGAGTCCATTCACTGAACACTTGGACTTGGACTTGGGTTTTGGGTAATGTTGGTGCAGGGTGCATCCAGAATCTAGAATCGAGAATCCAGAGTAGAAAACATTTTGTATTTGCACGTACAAACACTACATAATAAATATATGCATCACGCACACTACAGCTTGCAAACTGTACTCTGTACTCCCTGTTTCTTCAGAATATAAATAAATACTAAATACGAACCTCCTGTAAGCATATCCAATATACAACGTACAGATGCATACAAACAGGTTCTTACAAATGTGGGGGACTTGACAGAATATATTTTATAGCTCGGATCTCGGATACTACACTCTACACTCTACGTTCTGCATGTTCCATCCGGGGTCCAGCATTCGGACGGAGCACGGAGAATTCCAGATTCCAGATTCCAGAGTTCGATCTATGATCTACACCCTGGTATTATATATTACAAAATGGGATGTACATTGTACATTTAGGACAGAAGACAGGAATCAGAAATGGTACAAGATACATAATAAATACATAGATATAAAACATATTGAGTGGTGACGAGAGGCGAGGGCGAAAAAAGAAAAGTCAAGTCAAAAACGGAACCGGGTGAGAGAAACGTAATATGCAGGATGTATTAGGTAATAGTAGAGAGATACAGAATACAGAATACAGGCCCAGTGAGAGTGAGAGTGAGATGACTATGGATTTATATTTAGAATCCGAATTCGACTCCGAATCTGAATCCAAATCTAAAGAGACGGCCGGGACTAGAAAAATATTTTATTATTAGGCTGAAGCACCATATCGGTTTCACATAATCCCTCGGCTTAACTTGCATTTCCAAAGCGAGATTTTGACAGCTTGTCACTTTGTGTATAAACAGAGAGGAGAGGATACAAAACACAACAAAAGTGTAGATTGTACATTGTACAGAATACAAGTCGCTCGCTCCTCTTGATCAAAGATCCGATCCGATCTCCATGTGGAGAATGGTGAATCAAATATGTAGACCGAATACAAACGTAAGTCTACAATATGCACAGTGCACAATGCACAGCGTGAAAAACATGATCCAATTCAAATACGCATAAGATCTAAGCAATACCGATGGATTTTCTCCCAATATAAAAACACGACTAAACAAACACACAAATAGAAAATACTTTGTGCATTTTGTATTTATTTTGTATCACACATTATGCATGCATTTTACATTCTAAATTCTAAATTCTACATTCTACACTCTACATTCTATATGCACTGTGCTTTACACTTTGTATGGTACATTTCGTGTGGACAACACTTTATTGAAATTGATACTGCTGTCAACCAGCTTTCAAAAAACAGAAGACACTCGTCCGCTGATCCCGGCTCAAACTCAAACTCAATTTCAAACTCTTTCTTTTTCTCTGTTTCAATGTTGACTGTAGAATTAAGATGGATTTTTGCATGTACGAAGTACGGTGTGTGTTGTGTGCCGTATCAAATGTCAAAGTCAAAAGTGTGTAACAAAACATGTAATTTTCCCAAACATAAAATATCTCGCTCATTCTCTCACTTGTTCATTTCAGCAAAACATTTTTTTCTGAAATAAAATCTAAAAATCTGAAAATCTAAATTTCTAGCATCTCTAGCGTCTATTGAAAATGTACCACATGTACATAATTTTTTTGTTGAAAATTGTATTCTGTAGTTAAAACTTGTTTGTGGGTTTAAAATATACGAAGAAAAGGAGGGATTTTACGATAGGAGTTGGATTTCGAATTTTGGATGTCGGATGTAGACTGGAAGACTAGAAGAATCGGAGACTCAAAGACTCAAGACTTGAATCTCGAATAAAGCTGGAAGGAAAAAAGTCAAAGGCAGTTTCGAGTTTAGAGTCAAAGGAGAAACGGAGATGTGAAAAAAAGAAGGAGGAATGAAAACAAGAGAAAGGGAGGGAAAGAGATCGAGACTAGAGACTAGAGAATTGAGCACTGTGTACATGTATGCATAGTAATAATGCAAATGTGCTGGATGTTGGATGTTGGATCAGAGGGATGACTATCAAATGGGGAAGAGGGCAAAGACGAAAGGAGAAAAGAGAAAAGGGACAAACTAAAAGAGAAACGAAAGAAAGAAAGAAAGAAAGTGAGTGGGAGACGTATAAAACTTTTAATTAAATTTTAAAAATTATTGTCCATTAAGGCCAAGACGAAGGGAAAGTTGAGCCAACTGCACTTGAAACTACACAGATTACAGACACTGTTGACTACAGTCTGTATTCTGTAGACTGTAGAATGTAGAATGTAGACTGCGCGTGGAGAAAAAAGTACTTACGACTAGAAACTAGAAACTAGAAATTTGAACTCATCTATGGTACAATCTACAATCTACATAGACACTTTCTACTTTCTACTGATATAATCGTAGCATGACTTTTTCCTTGACTCCTTGACTCAATCGCATACTCAGCGCTGCATAATATTGTACTTTTCTACTCTTATGAATGAAAAAGGGAATACTGAATGCTGCTTTGCGTGGCTTGGCATGGTTGTATCGTATCATATCGTGTGTATTCAAATTTCAAATCAGGGTTATTCGATCCTCTCGAGTCTCGAGTAAAATTGTTTGGCTCTAACTCCTTTTAGTTTTCCGTTTTACTCAGAAAATCCCAGACGATTTTTTTAACAATATCAAAAATTTTCCAAATAAATCCAAAATCTGAATTTTTGGAGACTTGGCGCCTACAAAATCCAAAAGTGAATAAATTTTTGCATTCGAAGGGATTGAACAGCCCTAAAATCCTAAAACGTACCATGTATATGTACATTATGAGAAAATCTTCCCTTTGAAATACGATTCAATTTCGTTCACATTCTATATTCTGCATGCAGTTTAGACTTTAGACTCTTGACTGTTGACTCTTGACTGTATCTTAACAATTCTACCATAAGATGATCCTCATCCCAGCCTCCACTTCTTCTCTTCGTCTCTTTTCCCATAGTTTTCAGTGCATCCGTTTATTACTTCTACATATGCAACCTTTTTTATTCTTTACATAATACGGAAGATTCATTTTGAACTAGGTACTTTTTTCATTGTTTTCCTTTCGATTCCTTGTAATTTGAAAGTTGAAAGCGGAAAGCTGAAAGCACAAGAACACAGACATTGATGTACATTGTACATTGTTTTTTGTAATTTCTAGTTTCTAGTTTCTAGTTTGTACAGTGCAGACATGAAACATAAAAAAGATTGTAAAAATTAGCTATTTCAAGTCTTTTGAGACTCGAGTCTGGAACAGGATCTGAATCTGGATCTCGATGCACTCAGGAAGAAGATAATCAACATCAAAAGAGGAATCAAATTACAACAATTAATATGGAAAAAGCACAAAGCACTACACGGCACGGTGGAAAAATAAATAAAAACACTGACGACTAGCTTTAATAGACAATAGACAGTAAAACTTTACAGGGTTTTTACACGCTTACAGTATGGTAAAAAAAACTGTGCAGAAAAACATAAGATGTAAAAGAAAAGATTCATTACAGTACAGTACAAGGGAGCAAAATATTAAAACAATATTCATAAACTTGAAGGTACAGACTAAAAAACGGTATGCAATTTACGATATTTCATTTGCATATTATGAGAAACAAGAGAAATTTACGATAATATTCAATATGATATCCCCACAGTTCCCAATGTACAATCCACAAGCCACTTCATCTTCTCCATTTTCAGCTTCCAGTTTCCAGTGTATTTCCATTTGAGGCTTGTTATTAGAGACTGTTTTAGTAGTTAGTATTAACTGTTAGCATTAGCATTATCATTATTGTTTATTTATAATACTATGAGTACTGTTACGGATTATTGATATTGATATTGACACCAAAAAATTTCCAAACTGCTCCAAATAACAGTATTTGATGCAATAATACATTACTTTTGATGTCCACGTTCCTTCTTTTCTTATAGAGTGTAGATTGTAGAAGGTAGAGAAAAGAGAAACCAAAAATATCACAACAAAATACAGAACCAAGATAGCTGGATTTCTGATACGGTATGGAATATGGAATACGCATCATACATATAATATTTGTATGTGCGACGCAACACGATGAGTATTTGTACGAAATGCAAAAATAGAAAGTAGAAAAAAAAGTAATTTAAGGATTATCACATGTCAAGTTGGAAGTTTAGTCTCTGTCGTCCTTTTTTGCTTGATATTTTGTAGTCATACATCGTACACATTCACTGGTCTATTTGTATTTGTATTCCTATTTCTATTTGTATCCAGAAACTCAAGAAAGTTCCAAGAGAAAGCTAGTGTACAGTCTACATAGCACACCATCCCATGGAAAATGGAAAATACAAGATAGAAGATGGAAGAAAGGGTAAAGTGCTCTGTCTTTTTGAGTTGACAAAGGACATTTTCCTCGGAGCTATTTAATTTCATTGTGCACATTGAATGAACAATGAACCAGTAGCCGCAGCAGAGAAGATGGAGTGAAATGCAACAAGACAAAAGTTTCTTCATGCATGTTCAATGTTCAGTGTTCAACTATACTTTGTACATGAGGATTGACAACAGTAGAAACCTCTATTCTCAATACTGAATTCTCAATTACATGCATAATACATACACAGTACACAGTACACAGTGAACTGACATTGTTGAGTTGACGCATCCATCTACATTCTACATACAACATTACAGTTTGTAGTTTGTAGTTTGTCTGGAAAGCCTAAATAGCTCCAAGTTAACCCAAAAGAAAATTAAGACTTGGTATTTGTCATCAACTATCTAAAATCTAAAATGAACAGTCAAAAGTCAAAGAACCAAAGAGAAGTGAAATGAGAAAGCTGTATACAGTATACAGTACAAATTTTTTAAAAAATTTCCCATTGCCAAGGAAATTCTACAATTTTCCACTTTATTATTTTTGTGGATAACACGATGTTTTGATTTTGTGAGGAGGGATTTCATTTGGTCATGGGAGAACGAGTTGATGAATAATCTCTCGTTTCTTCTATTTTGGCCAATGATTTTCATCTTTTGACTTTGATAAAACGAGTTGATGAATAATCTCTCGATTTTTTCATTTGATCAAAGTGACCCGAGCTATCAACATCCAGCTTCGTTCCTCTCCTTTCACGCCGTACTGACGAGACCCAAAAGGTCGAAACATGCATGTCTACGGCTATCCTTATTTTGTCCTCTCCCGATTTTGGTATTTTTGGTCACTGTTTGTGACTATATAGAAGTATTCAAGTAATTCCGAAAACTCTCTTTCGTACAGTATACCGTGTATAGGCAGTGAGTATAGTTGGTAGTTGGAAGTCGAAAGTCGACGATTGGTGACTATACACTACACACTATATCCACAAAATGAGGATGACTTGAAATGTTTGAAATCAAAATGATGGCAATAAGATATTATGAGAGGCTGGAAAAGTAAAGTAAAGTAAAATAAAGTGAAGTAAAGAGTGGAAGAATAAAGTAAAAGTGAGGAGGAGACGATTCTGGATTCTGGATTCTGGATTCTAGATTCTGGGAAAATGGCTATAGGGCTAAAGTTG
This sequence comes from Sminthurinus aureus, assembly GCA_034698265.1. Lineage (NCBI taxonomy): Eukaryota > Metazoa > Arthropoda > Collembola > Symphypleona > Katiannidae > Sminthurinus > Sminthurinus aureus. The sequence continues at coordinate 11,918 of JAQGBH010002200.1, read as the reverse complement.
AATGGAGCTCCTTCTCTCCGCTTCTCTCCTCACTTCTCTTTCTCATGTTGATATTACTTTGGCCTCCAACCTCGGAACACACAGGAACGGCGACAACGGCAACGACTCGACACGAGACCTGTCCACATCCAATATTTATTTGCCATTCTGAGTAAACAAGAAAAGAGACAAGTACTAGATACTACACACTACTCACTACACCCATGTAGGAGAAAAGAGCAAAGAGTAAAGAGTAGATAGTAGATATATGGAGACAGAAGAAGATGCACAAGAAGTACGAAAAGGACAGGAAAGAATACACATACCCACGTACATATTACATATAAGTGTAGCACACAGTGACCATCATACAGACTACACACTACACACAAGTCCTACAGAAAGTTCAATGTTGGGAAAGACAAATAATAAAACTGCAGATTGAGCATTGAGCATTGAGCAAGTGAGTGAGAGAGCAAAAGGTACACGATACACAAAGAGATATCTTCAAAATACTCTATAATATTATATTCGTATTTAAGCTTGCAAACGCTTGCCCGATTTTCTTTTGATTCAGAATTTAGATACAAAATAATAAGCTAAAAGTTTAACATTTCCTAGTACATATCACATAGTACAAGTAAAATGTACATTGTTCAAATATCGTAGATGCAAAGTAAAAGCACGCGGGCGTTTTTTACTTGTTACCCATATTTGTCCATATTACACTATATAATATAGTACATATACCTATCTACGATCCACCCATGATGCATGACCAAGGATGAAGGACCGTTGTTGAAAATTGCAAATACTTTCTACAGGACACTGGGCAAATAGAATACAAAATGAGAGGATTCCTCTCATTTTAAATTCTATAAATTGTACCTAATATCCTAATACTTACTTACTGTTTATCCCTGGCTCACTTGTCATTTGTCAGTCATTTGTCCTCATTTAATCCTGATCAGAGTATTACATAATGTAAAATGTAAATATACAGAAAGTCAATAAACTGGACAATTTACATTGCGCACTGTACAATGTTCAGTGCAATAGTAGAAACAGTAAAGAGTACAGGAGAGAAGTCAATCATTTTCTATTCATCAGCTGTAAATTGAGAGAACTGTCAACGTGTTATTTACTATTTCATCCTTTAGAATTTATTTGAATGTTCAGTGTTCCGTATTTCATTATTCTGAATATTGTCAGTTATTTGAAATCCCTGTCAAATTCTTATCAGCTATCAGTTTTATCAGTGTCATTCTGTGCTTCTGTGCTAAACGTGTATTGAGTATTGATTTTTGAATTCCGTATGATATTTATTTTGTTTGCTGCATGCAGTTTTGGTTTTTGAAATTGATAAATTTCAGCTCTTTTAAATAATGGAAGTTTGCACAGAAAAGGTGTATAAATTATTATTATTATTGTTATTGTAGTTTTTAATTTGTAATGTATTTATAACCCTGTAAACATGAAGGTGTTTCTATGTTCTAAGTTTTCTATGCTGTGGAAAGAGATTGTAAATGATAGTATCTTTGAAAGAATAGAGAACACTGATATACGATGCACGTTTGGTATTGTACATGATAATAGTCTCTTTCGTCTAATGAGAAGTCGTTGAGTTGATGTTCTCGGTTCTGGATTCTCGTGTTGTTCATTGTTTTTGGTGATGATAACGATGATGAAACTCAACAGGTTTCTTAATCTAAATCATCTTATCTCTAACTCTCTGGTGGAAAGGATGAATTATGAGGCTGGAACTAGAACTGGCACTCGGAATAAAGCTGGAGATTGGAAGAGAAAGGAGAGCGAGGCATTAATTCGCTTAACATCGCTACACTCTACTGCCTATTTTCTATTTTCTACACAACTTTCACATAATTTTATACAGTAACCCTGTAGTCTGTAGCTTGCAGAAAGCAATTGAACTTTTTCTTTCCCTTGTGTTCCTTTTTATTTTTTATAATGGTTCAAGATACAAGATACAAGATGAAGAAGAATAAAATGACTAAATGACTTTTTTTCCTTCGTTTTTTGCTAGTTTTATGAAACATTCACAGTTCACAGGTAATTTATGTTTATTTGCTATTGCAAAATTTGACAGTTCAAATGGAGAATGGAGAATGGAGGAGACGGAATTAATATAATAAAAGGATGTTGATGTGATGATAATGATGATCTCCACATCTAAGGATTTTCTTTAGAATTTTTTTAGTTTCACCATTTCACAATACAGTGTAGATTGTAGATACGCTTTTTGTTTTGATTATATGTAATATGTACCTGTCGACGTTTACATGTTCTATCATATAATATCAAAGTATGTGTACAAAGTACAAAGGCAAGGATAAAGATAATGAAATGTTTACTAGTTGTTGTTTTGCTCCTGCTGTTGTGTTTGTGGTGTTTGTGTATTTCCTTTTTATTGAACTCGATTTCACGGAAAGATGCGAGATGAGAGAGGAGAGAAGAGAGAGAATAGAAAATGAAGAGCAAGTTAGATGGTGCACACTCCATAACATACACCTATGAGCTTCTGCTATGTACATTGTACATTATACAATGAGCATTGAACATTGAACATTGTTCTTTGTAGAAATTACTTGTGTATTGTACAAAGTAGAATGTAGAATTCACATCATATTAGAGCGAGAGACTTGGGATAAAACGGAAAATGACGAGATTTATAAAAATATATGTACAATGTACATTGTGAGTGTATGTTTTGTGTATTGTGTGTGTGTGATTATCCGTAGGAGTCTCATCATGTCAAGTCAAAGCCATCGCGAAAGCTAAACCTAAAGCTGAAACTGGAATAATGTACAATGTACATTGTCCATGTATGTTGTACATGGAAATCCTTCTCACTTTGATCCCTTCATTTCAAGTCGGTCGGTGGTGGGCCTAGCAGCCTAGGAAGCATTGAGCCTTTGGAACTTGGAACATTATTAGCTGTATCTGCGGCGCTTTGAGCTTTGAGAATCTTTTGCACACGTGTCGTCGCTTTATACTGAATACGGAATACCAAATACAGAACAACCAGCAATATAAAATTGAGAAGAGTGAGAGATAGATAGAGAGAGAAGAGAGGAGCAACAGCAAAACAGCAATAAGCCTTCACAATTTTCATCACAGTAGCAGTAGTATGTAGAAAGAAGAGAAAACAGAGGAAGAAGAAAGGCGAAAAACGGAGAAATACTATAGTAGTGCAAGTAGAAGAAGAAGAAGAATATCAAGCAACATCCCTTACACTTTTTGAGCTCTATTATGCACATGTCTCATCTCATAGTGTACAGTGTACCATGTTAAATAGAGACTTTGTACTTTGTACATATCATATTAGGTAAAAGTCCCCACATCCACAATGCACCATACAGCATACACAATACACAATACACAACATGTAGAATTGTACATTGTACATAGTCTCACATATACAAAACATCCATATTCATTTATTTTTATTAAATAATTTAGAACCTCCTTCCCACATTCTACGTATCATGTGTACTCTTCTCTACCCGCCGTACATTCAAGAAAACGTCTATGGTCTATGCAGAAGAGACTGAGGTTCCAGTATCCAGCTTCCAGTCTCCAGTCTCTAGTCTCATCTCAACTTGCGCCTCGCTCTATTTGAATCCATTGTAAATTGTACATTGCACAATAGTACATCGTACATGGCACATGGAAGCAGGGAAAATGATCCAAGAGCAGCATAGGGTAAAACCTTCCAACTTTCGCCCGAGCACATTCCGTTTTAATGATAATGATTCATCTACATTGTAGATTCTAGATTCTAGATTCTACAGCATACACAACACAATACACAATACACACACATAGACACATGTAGTCTATTGTGTACAAGCTGTATAGACAAAAGTAATATCGACTGATAGTTACACAGCTCAATGGAGAAAATGTATACATGAACGTGTTCTGTGCTGTACTGTACTTTGGATTCTCAATTCTCAATTCTCAGTTCTGGATTCTGGATGCAATGGAAATGTGACTGTGTGATCAACTTTGGTCTTTGGAATTTATTAGCAATAAACTATTAGAGAACGACGCTCTCATTGCTACTTGTCATGTGTATAGAGTATAGATAAATATATTCACGATTCACCATTCTTAACTATCCCTCCATTCCAACTAACTTTGAATATTACTTTTATAATGTGAGCTGCTTTCTTTTGTGTTTTGTGTTTACTATACCCACTATTCCAACTACATGTACCATGTGCAATGTACAGTGTACATAATACTGAAAATATACTGACATACACCAAGGGCTTTGTGTGTAAGGAGATAATAATGAAAAATGATGAGGGCCTCAAGCCTCTAGACTCTAGACATGTAGTCTAAGGTCTAAGAAATAAACCATATGAGGAAAAACTATAAGAATTTTCGGTTCCTCGATCCGTTCAGCACATCATGTTTAAATATCGGATTATCGGATTTTTCATGCATTGACTACATAGAAATTAGAAATTTAGTCAATGCTTCATAGTTCATGCTCACTGAATATTGAATTTGTAAATGCATCAAAAATCAAAACTATAGACTGAAAAATCTAATATTATCAAATTTATGTTTACATTTCATACTTCATGTTTTCGTACAAGAAAAATAGGATGCGTTTGGAGTTTGGATATGTATAACAATTATTGTTTATACTTTGGATTAGCATTTTTATTCATCATTCATCAATCATCAACCATCAAGAGTTGAAAAATTGGCTATTGAATTTTGAAGAGTTTTGAAAAATACATATATACATAAAAAGATGGAGATGCAAAATATATTAGCTGGTAACTGGTATAAAAATAGTATGCAGTATGAGTGTATGCGCAAACTTTTGTACAGACATTAGAAATATATCTGTAAAAGAATACATATTACACGTAAAGTTTCTACATGGATGAATGTACATTGTACATGGATTCTTTTCTGATCCGATATGTTAGTCAGAAAAATAGAATCAGATGTTAAAGAGTTTTCAAGGTAAGGCCAATCTCAAATCTGAAAATCTTCAAATTGAATCGTACTTGTGTTTAAGTAGCACACGCACACTTACACTTACAAATTGCATAAAAATGATAGAAAAATGTACATATAGTGAACAGTGAATGGATGGAAGAGTGAATGGAAGTGAAAATAGAGGAGTTTGTTAGTTATGGTGTGTACAGTTGACTGACTTTGGAGTTTGGAGGACGTACGTAGGACGTCGATTGCCAATAGTCGATTGACAATTGAGAGAAAAACATAAAAAGAGGGTGAGAGTTTTTGAGAGTCAATGGAGAAAATATGGCTATAGTTTTTCAATTCATTTCGGTCGTGTATATTTCCCACACATAGAGGTTTGAGAGTGGAGAAAGGGAGAAAGAAAGAAAGGTTTGAGAGAGATGAGTAAATAGTAAATAGTTGATTGTCGGTTGCCGAGAATGGAGAATAGAAGGATGGTTTTCCTTAAAGAGCCCCCCCCGTACGAGGTATGAAGCCAGTCGCGTGGCTGGACAGTCGCCGTCTTGTTTACGAGTGTTTACACTCTATCTTGTTTTCCATGGGAGGGATGACGACGTTGAAGGTTCAAGGCGATGGTGAATGGTGCGGGCGACGAGAGAAAGAGACACAAGGGACCCAACACCAACCATGAAACTAACTGTCATTACATATCGATATCTCTATTTTAGCCTATTCACAAAAAGATCCAGATAGGTACATATTAATGCGTGTAGTGTGTAGTTCATTCACTTTTACGTATTACACATGATACATGAACAATGTACAATGTACATACCGTTTGCCCACAGCTTAGAACTTGGAACTTATTGTTAGAGAGATGTAGATTTTTAACATTTTATTATTATTTTATTTACTATGTGACGACGTTCAGCCGGTGTAATAAGTGATTTTGGGATTGTAAACACTACGTACAAGCCTTTTGCTTTGGGTTTGATTTGGCTTTGGACGAGAACTTGTGCCTATAGTGCCTACTGTCTACTTTTGCTACTCTCCGTGTGTGTTGTGTGTGTCATACTGAAGCCAATCGACCGTTCCTAAATGTTCAAATCGACACTCGACTTGGCAAACACCGTCAGATTATCTAGCTTATTTCATAGATGAACATACACATATGCAACATCTCATATCAAAAATATCATGTATGTATCTATGTGTAATGTGTGTATTCTCTATTTTGTATTCCATCATTCCGATTCAACTCAATTCATTTTACATTTGACAGTCAACCAGCCAGAGGCACTGTACTGTACTCCGAACTCCTAACTCCTAGAAACTAGAGATAGAGATTACTTATGAACTGTATGATCAAGACAAAGGTGCTTTGCTTTAGTCTTGATATCAGATGAATGAGTATTTATATGTAAACGACAATGAAAAGAGGTGACTTCAAATAGTAACAACCCTTTTGTCTCTCTGTTATTTCTACGTTTGATGTTTGATGTGAACAAGTGACTAGGTACTAGATTTGATACTAGGCATTAACTGATTGAGATACTGAAAATAAAAAGATATTCATCTCATTTTGTATGTCATGTTTTATGTATATGTTAGCGGCATCAGTTACCTAAATATACTAATTTGAAAATTATTTATTTCGACGTATTTTCAAAGAAAATAATTTTGTCCAGCAAAAAATAATATGGATGTAGATTTTTCCGTTTTATTTTTTTAATATACATATATATACCTATACTGTCAAAGGAGACTTTTTTGACATGTATTCATGCTGCCAGCTGACAAGACAGTGGCCCGGCGCATGACTTGAAAGTAAACCAAGTTCCAAACTTGTGTCAAATGTAAATACACAATATTATTAATATATAATACGCACAAATTGTCCGTACAAAGTTTAATTCAGTATGTATAACATAAAAGTGCTTCGTTTCTAATTTCAACTTCCTATCCTACATTTAGCATCCACGTAATCTGTTTGTGTAAAATCTGTTGTCTGTTGTAGATTTTGCGGAAATCAATCTTGTCATATTGCCATGTATTTAGCATCTGTGTCTATTTAATATTTAATTGCAATACATTTATTGATCCAAATTATTTGTCATTACCAATTGCAAACACATTACAGTGAATTTTTAAACAATTGTGTATTGTATGTAAATTAAAAAGGTAAGCATGTATAAAAAGTACAACTTTATTTCTTAGAAAACCCACTATTATATTTTATAGTTTTGTATTTTTTAGCTTTTAGCCATGAGTTTCGTATAATATTGTTATGTTGAATAAGTCATTTTGCATTAATTAACTTGTGTTTCCCTTTTGCAATTTTTAGGAAATTGATTAATTACAAAGGGACCACATAATATCATAACGTGGAATGAATGGCTTTAATCTCCAAACAAGAGGATTTACTGTGACATCTAATAATATATTATAATATTATGTATATGTAGAACAAGGAACAAAAACACCGGTTAAGAGTCAAAACAGTATACAGTAAATTAATTATTTTATTATTGATCATTAATTGATTATTGTGTCATGCATCGTCTTCATTCTTATCGTCCAAGTCGATAAGTTTATATTCAAGTGACATCAGTCATCAGTCGTCAAAAGTATCAAATTAGTAATAGCGAAACTAAACAAAAGTAATATTGAGTGGAGTGACCGTATCAAAATGACAATGACATCACTGCTATATCGAAATCAAATTGTTATATTTTCTGTCACCTGGCTTGGTTATGCTATACTTTATTTTCTTCGCAAACCTCTGGGAGTTATCAAACCATCATTAGAAACAGAGTTTAAGGTTATTTTATAGTTTTTTATATTTTTTGTCTTTATTTATTTTTATGCACGCTCTATTACAAATAATATCTATTGGATTATATCTACTATCTACTATATATTTTTCATTTTTGTATGTAAAAACTTCATTGATCAAAATTATGGAATGTATAAAATATAATTTTGAGCTTGTTTGAAATTTGTATGTATTGTAGTTATCAAAGACGGAACTTGGATGGTTAGATGTGGGTTTATTACTTCCATACGCTCTTGTTCAAATTGGTAATGACTAATGACCGGCTATAATAATCTACAAATTAATGAAGTACTAGTAGATTTTTATTGGACTTTACAAAGTTCTTATTACTTTTTTTTATAAATTATTATATACAGCTAGTGGTCAATTAAGTGATCGCTTCGGTCCAAGAATAACAATTGCATTATGTCTCACCATGGCTGGGTCATCAATGTTCACTTTTGGAATGTGGAGTTCTTATCCAATGCTAGTCTTTATCATGTTTATTAATGGAATCGCTCAAGGTAAAAAATCCCACAATTACTCAATACACACCTTCGATTTCAATAGGATATAATATATATGATGTATAATTTGATTATAATTTTTTGTTTTAAACAAGGTCCATGTTGGCCAGCCAGTTGTAAGGCTGTATGTGCATGGTATCCAGATGCAAAACTAAATTCAATTGTTGGATTTCTATCAACATCCGTTTTTGTTGGTGGCGCTATAGGGACTGCTTTAGCTGTTCACCTTCAGTCCTCATATGGTTGGAGAATGGTTCACGTCCCTCCAGGTATACATTTAATGGATCTATATTCTCATTTTTAAAAATAATAATACTAATTTCTAATTTATGAATCAAATTCAAAGGAGATGAATATTATAATAATATACGTTCTTTTCATACTATTGAATGGTATTTTATATTTTTGTTACTTTCATTAATGTTAAATAGGAGTAGCCGCGGTAGCTTTGGGAGTCTTGGTCTACTGTTGTTTGTATACTCCTGAAGAAAAACACATTTCAATACCTGGGAAAGAGGTGACAATTGGAAGCCTTGCAAGACTTGTAGGAGAAGAACCATCCAAAAAAACCTGTTGGCAGATGTGGAAAATTCCATGTGTTTTTGAAATTTCTATGACTGTCTTGTGTCTCAAAGTTGTGCGTTATTGTCTTTTCATGTGGTTACCCATGTATTTGGTGCATTATCTCAACTATTCTGTTGCCAAAGCTGGCCTATTCTCAACAGTTTTTGACATTGGTGGCAGGTGAACTTTTACTTAACCTACACGTCATCTCAATGTTAATATATACACATATGACCTTTTCGTTTAGATAAGTCTCGATATATATATGTATATGAGTTTTGTATCAGTGTAAAGCATAAATATTTGTTATATTGATTGCAGTTTGGGATCTCCTATTATTGGTCTAATTTTGGACAGAAAATTCAAAAAATCCACGTTAGTTGGAATGTGGATATTCGTTACTGCGAGTTCTTTGAGTATGGCATTATTTGCTCTCACTGCACGTTGGGGTATTAAAAATTAAAAATCATGAATCAATATAATTTTTATGCATATTTTACATGTGTACAGTGAACTAAATTTTTTCTATATATCGCCTTTTGATTTTAATTGTATGTTTTTGTGGGTTTATTTATATTTTAGGTGTCATGTACAATGCAATTTTCATGTTTATAGCAGGTGCTACCAATGGAGGTAAAAACAAATTATTTTTTAAAAAATAAATGGCATTAGGATTGTTTTAAATAATGTGTTTTTCAATATTATGTTTTTTCGAAATTACATCTTGACAGAGATAATAATAAACGTTTACTACATTACTTAGTAATTACATATATATCAATAATGTGTCGCTCATATCAATATTCTTCTTTTTTCAAGGTACGGACTCTTTACTTGCTGGATCTGTGTCTATGAAAATTGGTGAAGCAAATGGGATGAAAATGGGTGCAGCGGTACGTTACACATTTTTTTGTGGTTTTTCTGTACACACGTTACATAATCAAATATATTTCTTTATAATATATCTCTGGAAAGTTTAACATTTTAGTAATATTTTGATTTTTGATAAATTATAATAAATGTACTTTTTCAAAACTATTCTATTATTCAGGTCACGGGTTTAATAAATGGATTTGGTACGTTGGGAGCAGTTTTAGAAGGACCAGTTGTTGGTTATGTTTCCGACCAATATGGCTGGGATACAATGTTCACAATGATGATCTTTTTGTCTGGTATCGCAAGTTTAATGATATTCCGAGCCATTGCTATTCAAAGGAGAGTCGATCGAGCTACAGCATCATCTTCTTCGTTTGAAGATAAGGTACCTCTAATGGCATGAAAAGCCAAAACCTACATGACTTTTACAACAGAGTCTAATAAATCCTTAAAAAAAGTATTATTACATTATAAAGGGAAAGCATAGCAAAATGCACAAACTACATAATTTAATGTATGTACATATATTGTATTGTATTATTTAACTCAGTCTAGTTAATGACTATATGAGACTTCAATATTCATAAATGACCTTATATAAAATATTTACCGAACATACCTTCCTATCACTTATGTATGTATAATCTCCTTAATCTGTAATAATTTTTTTAAAGACGTATTTCTATGTATAGATAGTATATTATAATATTATACACAATTGGGTTAAATGATAAATATTATTGAACAACTCTGAATAAGGATTCAATATACAATTTTGATAAAAAAAAGGAAACAAAATTATGTCATTTCTTTGCAAATAAGTATACATGGCAAAATATATAACATACATTAAATATTAAATAATGTATTTTATAAAACTGTAATTTTATGCAATTTTGTGGTTGTTTTGAATCGTAAACTCCACTTATCTATATATTTCTAATTAACATGTTTGTTTTTAAATGGAGATTACGTTCATAGTATTTTTTATTGTTATTTTATTCTGGTTCCTAAAAACTAAAAACTGAACGTATAATGTGTAAAAGACAACAGCAGTTATAGTTATAATATGTATTATTTTTGCCAGTTTGTAAACATAGATTCTGAATTATTTTTTGTCATGCTTTTTTTTGGTAATGCTTACTTATTTTGTATTAATGTCTCTTTTATTTTTAATCAACAAGATTCGAGTTTTACATAGACCAATATCGGTCCCTCCTCTACATACGTACTGACATAACAAAAAACACAAACATCGTCGTTATTCCAAGAGGAAGGCAAAATGAGGAAAGAAATACAATATGGAACTTAACATTTGTGAAAATTATAAGAATTTATAGAATAATCTATAATAATATAATTATTATTGTTAGTCAGTGAATTTTGTGTGTATTATTATCGTGGTTCAGCTAAATCTATGAAAATCAAAATATAATGAATATCAAACTCGACTCAAAGAAAAATGGTCTTTTTTGTGTGCTGTGGATACGACTTTAATTTGTTTTAAACACTATAATGTTTTAAATATCAGCGAGTTTCTCACATGGAATCGTATAAAAAATATCATGTGCATTATATAAAAAACAAAGAAGAAAGAAGATAATATATTTACGTGTATACATATACATCCACATGAAAATGAAGAAAGAAATTCGTCCGTTTTATGCTCGTTTGCTTTGTTACACACATGAAACATGAAGGACAAGATCATTCAACCATTATCATGTCTTACTTTTGAAGAAACAGAGACAAGAGTTTAGAAAGAATAAACTTTGGAGTAAAACCCGATGTGATTCATTTTTAACAATGGAATATCGATAGTCTGGAATTTATCGACGTCTTATTTGAAGAAATGATACAGGTAATGTGTTGCTTTAATTTTCACTATATCAAAAAAGTCTGTAAAGTCTGTAACCACATTTTTGGGGTGATTGTTTAATTATTGATTGTATTTAGCCGTAGATTTCAGACTAAATGAAAAGTGTAAAAAATGTCGGAACAAAATTTAGAAGTTGTTAGTCAGTCAAAGGGTAAAGTGATTCTGATTTATTTCGTAAGGTTTTTTGTAAAGGAAAATGATGACACAAAATGATAGGTCAATAGGACTACAAAGGACGAGACATTATCACTAATTGTCCAATAAGTACGTACTTGAACACTGGACAATATAAATGATTTATCCAGTAAAT
>JAQGBH010002199.1:0-25911 GCA_034698265.1 Sminthurinus aureus | reverse complement strand
TCAATGACAGAATGGAAATGTTTGTTTTTAGTATGCGTTGCGAGTTGCGAGACCAGAGACAAAGAGTCATATTTCATACTGTAAATAATAAACGGCTTCTTACTTTTCTTACGACTTTCTGCGTCTGAAACCTACAAAATGAATTAACTAGTTTACTTCAATATGAGTCATTAACATAATAAATACAAATACAAAGGCAAATACAAATAAATGTAACATGTATCTCGTCGGAAGTAGACTGATCACTGATTTCTGCTCCTAGTTATTTTCTTGTCATGTTTAAACTTTATGATAGACGGTTGACATCGATGCCAACTGAATTTAAATATTTCAATTTTGAAGGTCATGAAAGCAAACAATACATTATAAAGTGATAATGGAATAAATGGAATTAGTGAGTCATCGAAGATTAAGATGGAATGGAAAGTACATAATTTTCTATGCACACACTGCTTCCGATTTTCTCTCTAGTGTTTAGACTTCAGACTTCAGACATTGAAAAAAAATAAGACAAACACACGACAGGCAGAAAATATATTTTTATATAGTTTTATACTCTGGCACTTTGTTTATTGCAAGAATATGTGGTGTTTTTTTGGAGATTGGAGATTTCTAGTTTTTCATATACTGATTTAAGTTTTAAGTGTTTCACATGGTTTTTTACGGTACAACATTTTTCCGATAATATTTATGTATTACATTTAATAACTTTCTCTATTTCTCATACATTTTCTTTTTGAACAATGTAATAATGAATAACTAGTAACATTTTATACATTATACTGATAATATCCAAGTTTTTTTACATACATAATAATATAAGATTTAAGTCCACGAGTATAAAATACTTGGATTCGTCAAGTATTAGAAAGATTAATGCACTTTTTTTTATCGATTCTTAACTCTCAACTCTCAACTGCTCCGTATTTCGTAGAGGACAGAAATATTTGACAATTTACCCAAGGCACGCAAAAACAATAATGCTAAAATGGTACAATAATTTTTTTTTCGGCAAATTTGTCAAATTTTTCTGACCTATACGAAACACAAAGCACATAATAAAATAAGGCGGATGAATGCTATATTATAATATATTTAATATTTCGAGGCTTATCCAACCGAAACGTTCATGTCCCATGGCATGTGTTTAACATATGGAACATGACCTTTTCGTTTAGATAAGCTTCGATTTATATATGAAGAACAATGAACACGGTAATACATAATACATAACGCAATTTATGTAAACTATAATAAAATTATATAATTTCATATTATACATATTACATCTAGAATCTAGATGCATCTTAGAAAGTCGTTCGGAAATCTTGTACAGTACACACGGTAAAATAATAATAATATACATAAGGATTTATAACGATATGCAATATCTGCAACAATCTGTATTTAAAATAATCAATAATCAATCATTTAAAACTTAGTAAAATTAAAATTACACGGCATATTGTACATTTGTTTTGTGGAAGGCAACAATAGTGGAAATTTTGGACATTGTATAAAATCCTTTGTTCGGTTTCATTTTTGTGTTTGGTTTGGTTTGGTAGAATTGCTAACAGTACATATTAGTTTTAAGTTTTAAAACAGTATCTTATCTTGAGTTTTTTGGTATTTTGTATATTGTATTTTGGGCTTTATCAATCATCAAGTTTCAAGTTTCAATATTGTGGGCATTCATAAGGACACTTTTTTCTTCTTGTATTCATATTTTTTAAAATAGCTCTTAGGCACATAAGGTAAAACGGTTGAAAAAACAAGATATTTTAAAAAGGTTGTCGACTAAACAACACAAGATAATATATAATATAATATAGCAGCATATTATACACATGGTGAATGAATAAAAACATACATATTTACAGTCAGTCATACACCACCATAATAATAATATAATAATATACACAAATACAAAAAAGGCACATACCGGTACTCGCGTAAACACATGTACACCAAAAACAATCAACAATGATTCACTCAAGTATACGTACACAAGTCTTAGAAAAATAATGATATTTATATACAATATACAGGATTCATTACAGAGCCATTTAGGTGATTGTTAACGCCGAGAACAATGCAGAATACAGATACATAACAGTAAACAGTAAACAGTAATAAACAACATTACAAAAAAAATGTTCTACTGGAATTATATTATACTATTTGTATTTTGTTTGTACATAAAAGTCTAGAATCTACAGTCTAGCCATTTAAATATATACAGAATACAGAACCTCTGTAAACCTCCTCTTCATTTTTACTTTTTACATTCAAATACATTGATACATCGATACAGCATCCACCGCTTATAACGTTACAATAATGTATCTTATACCTAATACATATATTATTTTATAGGTAATATATAATAATGTAATATATGTCGGTGTTTTAAAAATTATAGATAAAAACTGAGCTGCCAAATTATACACATATACATGTATATTGTACATCTATGCGGTTATCTACTATTCAGAATTCAGGGGAAAAAATAATACACGGCGTGAATTTAAAAAACGCACACATACACACTTTTCTGTGTATAAACTCAATACTCAACACTCAACAAACACATATTCACGACACTCATCACACTTATTCTTCTTTCTTCTTTTTTGCATCGCTTGCATTCATATTCAATATTCATCCTCTGACGCAAATCCACACACATATTTACATTTTATATTGTAATATTATTGTAGTTTGTATAGTCTTCTTAATTCAAGTTGAAATAGTAAAACTGAGTCAACAAAATAACATGTAGCGTAAAATAATATCTAAGTTTAAATATACATTTTTTTCACAGTTCTTTCAAGTGTAGTTTCAGAGTTTAAATTATTCTTCAGTGGGTTTTTATTAGCTGTGGGGACGTTAACAACAAAATCGATACTGGGTTTGGTGGTTAATCTTTGTGCGGCTTCATTCGCTGCTAGTTGGGCATTTGAAGACGTATCTTTGGTTTTCTTTGTATGTCTTGAGGAGACGTACTTTGAAGCAATAAATCCCAATGCGAATCCTATCAATAGCGATAAAATGGCAGAGCTGGTTGTGGCAACTACAACTGAATGACTACTCACTCCCGGTCCATCATCTGATGATTTCACAAACGAGGATTTAAAATCTATAAAATCAAAATCAAAACCAAAAATAAAACATTAGTTTTACATTACACATTTTACGACTCTCATTTCTTTCTTTTTTCATGTTTCTTTGCTATATACAATTGAAGCATGTATTTGGTATTTGGTATTTTGTATATTGTCTTTGCCGTCGTTTGTTTCGTCCTCTTTTTTTTGCAAGTAAAACAAATAAAATTAAAAAAAAATCATTATGTGCACTATGTTATGTACAAGATACAAATGATAGTAATAATAATGATACTAAGCATATTTTTTCAGAAAACTAGCTCATCGAGCATCGAGCATTGAGCTTTCAAATTTCAAACTGCGAAAAAGCAGTTCTATAAAGTATCAGTAAAGCTCATAATATTATGTGAACATGTGAGTAAATATTAAAAATGTACATAAAAAAGTGCAAAATAAATAGATACATACTTAATACATATTATATACATCCCTTGTGCACGAATATATCACGAGAATGTCCAAAGAAATATCATATTTTTGCAACGGTAGAACAGAACAAGAACAGGAATACGTGTAGAGTGTAGAGAAAAATCGGACGTTATTGCCTCATAAAATGTTGACATTGCAAATATCACGGCTTCACCCAACCGTGCAAAGCTAATACGTCATATTATGCAATATGTAACAAATCAAGATCTCTTTCTCTCTACCACTCTTCAAGGAATAAAAGAACAGCAAGTTGATAGTTGATAGTCGTGCCTAATGGAGAATCAGTGAGAGATGGAGACAATGCTCTCGTCTCTCTCATGGACTCTCTTGGTCCTTTGAATAGAACCAAAAGGAACCAAAAGAATGATTACGAGAAAGAGAAGACAAAAATTTTTGGCAAATGGTATTTTCAACAGTGTCTTTTCATTTGTCATGTTCTTTTTCTTTGTTCATGTTGCAAATATCGTGCTCAAGCTTTAGCACTTTTTGAATTTTGAATAGTATTACATATTGTTATTATTATTACATATATACAGGGACAAAGTACAAAAATGTTCATCATCGTTCATCTTGAGTGCAAGTGCAGCAAAAGATGACTTTTTCTACATCCAACATCCATTCCACATGTTCAATGTACATATTTGCAAATATCAAATATGATGATGATGTGTAGAAAAGGAGGAGAATAATAATAATAAAAGGACATTGGACATTCTCGATTCTCGGGTGCAGTGCTCTATAACTAAGTGATGATAATGCTAATCTCTAATATGTATAATAATTACAAAATATTATTTATAGTTCTTATTCTAAACATTAGGAAATGTGAATAACTATATCTATAGCTATAACTATACAGAGATTATTATTACAAGAAAATATATATACATGTATATCGAATATACAGATTATAGATGATAGAATACAGAATATAGAAGCATTAAGGAGGAGACAGATAAAAATGATATTACAAAGTGGAAGAAATATTATGTCTGGATTTTGCATGTACAATGTACAATATATAATATATTATACTTAATATATTCGTACATCGTACATGCAAAAAAAAATAAAAGTGATAAAATAATAAATAATATAAAGCTTAAAATAAAAATAATGGGAGGAAGAAGAAGTGTCGGTAAAGCCCAGTCTAATGATAATAATATATTAAGAAAAGTACAAGTAAATGTACTACAATTGTACTACATGCATCGGTGGAAAATTAAATTATGTACAACAATAACAATTGACTACAATGACTCCAAATTTGTTGCTAAAATAAATCGTGAATGTTTAAATAATAATAAAAAAAAATATGTACAAAAGTAATGGCTGTCAAATTCAAGTAAGTACAGGTAAATAATAAATCATATTACTTGTGAGTAAATTTTGGAGGGTAAAGTAAGTAAGAGCGCAGTATTGAGAATTGAACATTGGAATGTAATAAAATAAATTGAATAATACGATTAGGATAAAAGTTAGTTTTTGATTTGAATTTTCAGCTTTGTTTTGCATTGTGCAGTTTAAGGTTTAAAGGTTTAAGGAATGAAAGTAAGTATATAAATGGTCATGATAATGTAATGATAGTAATATTTGGCTATGTACAAATTGTACAGGTGTCGTTAATAATAGTGAACAGAATCATAATAATAATAATAAGAAGAAGAAGAAAAGTTTGCATAATGTTACACTACATCCACTACTAATAATGCTATTGCTATTGTATTTTGTATTGTATTGGATAGAGAGATAGATAGTCGGGACATGAAAATGACTTTTGACGTGAGTCATGATTTTGATTAGACTTTAGACTTTTTAGACTGGGCTCTGACCTTGCTGGAAGTTGTTGCTTGGAATTTCATTGTCAAGCAATGAATCATTCAGGGTGGCAATAAAGGTCTGATGATCATTTGAGGAATCAAATCCCAATGAATTTAAGTCCTTGTCCGTATTCGAGTCCACGACATTTCCACCTCCACACGCACAGTCCTCTCCCTTTTGCTGTTGTTGTTGACGATTCTTCAAGTCTTCTTTTTCATTAATACTTTTGAGATGATTAGCCTCTATCGGTACTTCATTTTTCCTCTCATCTGCCAGGTTTAAATGAATGATGTTTGTGATTGTTTGAATGATATTTGTATATATATTTATAGAAATACCGTAACACCCGAATAAATACATTTTAAACATTATGAATAATGAATACTCATAGAAGATAGATAAAGAAAAATGCATGAATTTCAAGTTTCAAGTTTCAAGATCAGAATCAGAATATGATAAATGATAAATATATGATAGACTCAAGATTACTAAAGATACATGTATATATATTTTTTGCATGTATTATATGTATTTCATTATGACATTTCATCATAATGTAATGACAAAATATAAAACTCAATTGAAAGTTTAAAGGGAATGAAGAATGAAGGAAGAAAAGGGAAATGATGAGACAGTGAAAGACAAATAATCAATAATATTATAGATAAATATTCTTTATAGTTTGTAGTTTATAGACAGATCAAGAGTAAAAGGAAGGATGCATAAATAAATAAATAAACAGTTTCATACCGTAAGGGCATAAATTAATGTCACCGGCATCAACATCTTGGAGCAGTGAAATTGCCTCTTCTTTGTCTGGGATTTCAGGATCTTTGGAAACACATTTTGCTCTTTCCCAACCACAGTGTGGATCACGGATTTCTAAGCATTTTGAACAATGTTGAAACTTTCCACAATTCTCAACGTCAACAATAACCATGTTCGTCTCTGTACTCACTAAAAGTCTATAAAAAACCAGTCACAAAACCAATATCAATATCAACATCAATAAACCCTTTTTCTTTTTCTTGTCTTTTTTTTTTTAAAAAAAAACAAAAATCACTGAGCGTAGTAAATACGTCACATTATCATTATTATCATCATCCTCCTCATCTTGGGGCACGTACCACAAATAAACATGTGAATTTAAAATATCACCATTCATCACAATATTATTATTATATTATAATTCTACCTTTTTGGACTCAAAAGTCTCAAAGTTTTGATTGGAACATTTGGGAAGACGTCCCAAGATTGAGAGATCACGCCATCATCTGGATTAAAGTCCTTGTCAAGGGATCCAGCACTGGCGTTTACCACACTTTTTAACACCTTCCCCGATTCTGTCAAATCAAACATCAAACACCAAACATTAAATATGGAATCCAAATCCAAATCCAATCAAAACAATGACTTTTACATAATTTATTATACTATATCTCATTTTATAATTATATTATTATTATTATTATTCAGTCTCCTTTGTAGTGTGCAGTGTTATGTCTTCTGTGTTTCCACAATCGAACGAGGAAGCTTTTTACTTTTTACAATACAATAGATATGCAAACTTGTTTTACCGCTATTTGGGCGTCTAATGTCTAAAGTTTAATACATATCTACTATCTACACTCTAGAATCTACACTCTACATAATATATAATATAATGCGCATACATTTTACATGCATTTTTTCAGATAAAAACAAAGTTATGCTTATTACATTGTATCTTTGTATGCATAATGCACAAAGCACAATGAACAGAGCACAGACCATTGAACATTGAACATTAGGTAAAAACTAAAAAGATGTTCATGTAATATGTATTATTATCACCTCGCATGTTCTTTAAAGGGAAAGAAAGAAGAAAAAAAAGATATAGGATTTGCTCTCCTTTACCAATTAACATAACAATTTACAATACTCTCTCATTACATTTTAATATACATTTACCGTTAAAGCACATTTGCGTGTAAATAAGAAATGAATAAGTTTGAATGTGAGTGTGAAACATGGAAGAAAAACAGTACAAACTACAGACTACAGACTGCACCTGTTCATAACAATAAAGGATAAGAATAATAATTCCCCTCGATACTCGATAACCATGTTTTTTTTCTACTTGATCTTCTTCTTTTTCATTCCAATTTTCAATGCGTATTATGTAATATTTTATATTTTATACCAGAAAAGATAAAGATAATGATATTCACCTGTTCCAATGTAAACAATGTGATAGGGTTCAATATTTGGTGAGTGGTCGACTTCAACTGTGGTGAAGAAATCTTGATTTGTGGAAATTTCGATCAATTTGCCTTGAACGGCAAGATCCATGAGGGGATGGGATTTGATGAACGCTTGAACTGAATTGGAATTTGGAATATCTGGCTTACAATGGCTGCTGGTATTTTCCGGTACATCTTTTGCCGGTACGGGCAACCAATTTGAATTATATGACGTTTGACCCTTAAAAAATTAATGTGACGTTTTAAAACATTTCATCTAATAATAAATTTTATTATGCTCGTGGCAAAAATTTCATCTCAAGACTCGAGACTCGAGAATCCCGAAAGAAACATGTTATACAAAGTGTGCCTGGTGCCTTGTGTCTTGCTACTCGAGACTCGAGATTCCAATGGAATGCACAGAGTTAAATTACCTTGAAAGGACCGTCAAATGCCCTTAGAATTTCATCTGTGGAAAAGGCACAAACTGCTGAACCTCTTATACTGTTTGGAGCAGTGGTGAATACTGCGTATATCATCTCATTTCCCAAGGCTTTGTTGGAAAATATTTCTGTAGTTCCTCCTGTGAACACATGAGAAGAAGAAGAAAGTCACATGTAGAGAAAGATTCAAAAAAATTCCAAATTCAAAAGAGAGAAAAGGAGAAAGAAAGAAAAAAAAATTCCTTTTTGATTTATTTTAAAACTCTCTCACTCATACTACACAATACACAATACAAAATGTAATAATATAATAGAGAGATATGATATGGAGAGAGTTTAAAAAATAGCCTCAAGAAATTTATGCTAATGGAAAATCCACAACAGAGTTTTTTTATAGCTTTTTAAACGTTCTTTTTTACCATCGTTTAATAAACTAAAGTGAAACTGTATGCTGTATGTTGTATGTGTTATGTAGTTTTATTATTATTAATTATTATGTATGGTGTATGGTGTTACGCATAATATGCGTAAGGATATGAAGAATGAAGAATGTATGAAACCTGGTACAAAAAAACTTACTTATATGATCGAGATAGAAAGGAAATTCACCAGGGACTGAACAGTTCAGACGAGCCTACAATAATAATACAATACATTGAAAATTGAAAACATTATACAACATCAACTTACTAAAAAACCTCAATACTCATTACGCAATACTCAATACAAACAAAAAAACAATGTACGCATAATATTAAATAATATTATATAGACAGATGCAAGATGCAACCTTAAAATATGTACAAGAATAAAAATGAATATTCATTGACGGATTTTATTACTTTGAGGAATGTTGTGAATCTGTCTTTATGCTTCCGACTGCCAACGTCATGACGGCAAATCCGCCCAACACGACTGAAAACAGCCTTTCCACAGTTTGAATGCTCAATGGCAAATTCACGGAAGAAGAAGAGGGCAAATTCTCCGAAACTGACGGAGGAAACAAATGATGGGAAATTCAAATGTTTCAAGTCATTTTGTTCCGTTCTAAGCGGAGATTTATAAATTAAAGCATCAGTGCCACCTAAAAAAATAAAAATAACAACAAGAAAATAAATCCCCGATCAATTTCCAATTTCAATGCTTGACACTTGACAATATAATATTATGTTAGAATAAATAGATTCCTACCGAAATCTGCGACAGTTCCTGCATAAACTGCATCGTGGTGTAAAACACTTGTTGATTGATGTGTGGGATCAAAAGGGACGTAACCCACTCCGGGGAATTCTAGGGTATAATTTTTGAAGTCTGGACTATAATATCTACATGTTGGTTTGAACCTAAAAAACAAAATGAAAGCAAATGCATAATTAAAATTAAGTTCATTATTTTACATTCAACATTTCCATGTTCCATGTCCCATGCATTTTTACATTTTAAATTGTAATGTAGAAATAATAATTATAAACCTTGTAGAAATTTTATGGCATTCTTATCATGGTTTCAGTTTACTCTTACCCATACTAATTAATTATTATTACTACAAAATACAAAAATTTCCTTCCTTTTGTTTGCTGTATTTTGTATGATAAACATTTTCATTTTCTACGTATTCTTCTCGTTTCATTCCACATGCTACATGCTACATTCTACATTCTGTAGCAGTTAATTATTGTTTTTCATGTTACAATTAATATTAAGATTAATATTACTTACGCATTTGTTCCACAGACGACGTACACATCACTTTCTTCCTCTTGCTCTGCGTCTCGTCTCGTTGTGGAATTTTCCAACTTTTCTTCATCATTCCTTCTAATAATTTGACTATTTGGTGGGATGGGACCGTGTAGCGATCGGACAAAGTTAAAACAGTCGGAATCTGTCTGCCCTTTGATTTGGCAGATCTCTCTATTGTACGAAGATGTAGTCCAGTTCACAACCTATGTACAGTGTACAAGAGAAAAAAACGGAAGGGTCAACGAAACTCAATTTATTTGAACGCAATTCTATTGCGTTCTTGGGACGAAAAGCAAAACCTAAAATTTTATTATATTTTAAAGTCACGCATGCACTAAATAATACTAATAGTACATAATAATAATAATAATAATAATAATAATGATGACGATAATAATAATAGAACTCCACCTCCTTTTCCTATATAAACTTTTGATGTATCAGTTTACATTGTACATTGTACATGATATCAAAGCTTCAAATCAGTAAAAAAGATACGCATTTTTTATGCATGATTCGACATGCTCTTTTCGAGACGGAGTGTAGTTTAAAAGAGTTCAAGTAAACAAATGCATCTTACATTTTACACTTTGCGCTGTCATGAGTCATGATACTATTGATATTGATATTGTAAGAATAGCAAAAATATGTAGAAAATTCGGATCATTTTATTATTATTACTACTACTAATACCATTACATCTACTATCTACAGATAAAGCTAAAACATTTAATCTATAATAATAATAATAATACTATGATATTCTTACAAAGTTTGTCTTTAAATCTGTTGCACGCAAGTTAAAAATTCCATCTCTTGCACCGACGAATAAACTCTCGCCGGGCGTCAATTTCAACAGGGAGAGATGATCCTCTGGGTGGCCGGAGAAACCACTAATAATCTCTAAGTCATCTGAAAAAAAAAACAGAAAAAAACAGGCATCGTTTTAAAACATCAGTAACAGTATGTAGTATGTACAGATAAAGGATATGGATACATCTATTGTCTATTGTGTGTCTAGTGTCTACTATCTAGTATCTAGTACCTAGAATCTAGGATCTAGATTCTCAATGTATTGTAAATTGTAATAATAATAAAATAATATATTATGCATGGATGATGAAGATTTTTGTCTACAAGAAATCCAAGGTCAAGATCGGTTCAAATCTAAATTACAAGATCTACTTTATTTTACAACGGGAACATAATGCTCATCTCCAACGTTAACTAAATCATATCTCATGATCCTCTAAACTCACGTTTGAAACCTTAAATGTTGAGGGATGAGTAAGACGAAGAATCACAAGAAGGAGAGAGAGAGAGAGAAACAATACTGCCAACTAACTAAGCAACTCCAATAGTAAAAGTCGTTTCAATAGATTACACATTTATAAACACAATTGTCAAGTAATATAATACAGGTAATGCCTATGTCTTCTTCTTCTACTTCGACTTGGCTTCTTCTTCGCCCGTACCAGGAGATAAAAATTACTATAATGTATCCAATACTCGTAAGCATAAAATTTAACGCAAGAAGTTTATGAATCACTCAGAGTACCTACTCATATAACATGCTCAATGTTCAATGCGAAATGCTCATACCTCATGCACATAAAAAAACACTCATCTCATCATCATAATATTCCTTCTTCCTTTTGCTAGCTCTGCCTATTCTATTTTTCTTTTCCTTGGATTTTTCCTCCTCTTCGTCCGCATATTAGTCCTGTACATCTATTTCTACCCATACTTATTTTTCAACTCTTTCTCTGCACTCTGCACATACCCTGTTCTCTATTCGATATTCTCTAGGCTTTTGCTTGTGCTATTGTGTGGCTGATAATAAATAAGCAACCAACTCACCAGTGGTGGGCCCACCACTAACTGTTTTTAAATGATCATCTCACCGAAGTTGTAGTCGCATACGCCATACTCGATACTCCAAACTCCATACTCAATCCACCTCTTTCCTCATGACTCATGATACATCTTTCTTTCTAATAAAATTAAATACGCGCGCTCTGTGGTATCAATAATCATCATAATATATATTTAAATGAAGAAAAAATACATTTTTCTTTTCTCCCTCTTTCCATAATCTTCATCTTCAGCACCATTCACAACATACAAGAAAAAAAACAGGAAGAAGGAAAACTATTTCGTATTTCGTATTTTGCAAATTATGTGACTACTATGGACTACTGCTCCTCTGTATTATGTAGCCAATAATAATAATAGTAATCATCATCATCATTTAAATTTAATCTTTTTTTTCTTCCCCTCGGAGCATCTATACATTATACATGATACACAATAAAATGCTTCCATTTCAACAAGAGCTGCCAAACTCCAAGCTCGGAACTCAAAGTACTGTTGAGATTCGAGTACAAGCACCCCGATATAATAATACGTAATTGTATTATGTATTAATGTATTATGTATGCACCTTGGACTGCTATTTGTTTTACAACTGATTCAGAAAAGTGAGCATGAAAAGTTAGATGGTAGAAAATAGATCTTGAATCTTGATGTTGGTGGTGTTGTGCATTGTGCACTGTATTGTGTAGTGCAGTACATTGCAGTGTTTTAAAATTGCAAAAATCTGTTTCAAAGCCAGGGCTGAAAGAATACCTCTGCATTCTGCATTCTGCGTATAAGAGGCCGTTGGCTGTTATCCAATCATTAATATTGACTACTGGCTACACATTTTAGATTTTAGTACATGATTTTACATAACATCAAAGTTAATTCGTATTATACCGAAAATACTCCCAACTCACAACTCGAAATTTCCTATCCCGGGCTAAACTTTTTAAACCATTTAAAATCCATGTACAAAATACATTGTAGATTGTACAGACAAAAGTATGTACTTTGTTCTATTGTAGAAACTCTACTCCTCTTTTTGTCCTCATCCTCATCCTCGTCTTCTCTCTTCTCCTGCTTTTTCTTTTTAACTTTTAATCCTTTTAAACCTACGAGTAGTCCTATTCTTATTTTTATCTCATCATGATTCATGAACATTATCTAATACAACTCACGTTTTACTCTATTGTCAATTGTGAAATCTTAACACGTACATGCATAAATGCATAATACACCTTTACACATTACATTACATTACATTACATTATCATGTATCATGTACATTTCTCTGTGTGAATGAGTTTGAGTGTGTAGTGTGTAATGTAAAATGTAATGTAATACTTGTGTGTGTTGTGTGTGTGTGTGTGTGTGTGTGTAAAAATTAAGACGACGTCATCTCTCTACAACCATAGCCAAAGTCAGAGCCAGAGCCAAAACCAGGGCTTTATTAGAAATTAGAAACACCTACAAACTACAACCTACTACAACTATTACTAGAGCACCAAAACCGGATAGTAAAAGCCATATTAACGGTATACACAATATACAACACAATATAGAATATAGAATATAGCATATAGACGATACACATCCATTACATCCATTACATATTACTATATTGAAATTTCCAATTGGATTTTATTGTTGGCCCATGAATTGAATTGACTAAGACTGATGTACTGCCACTACATTACAACTACTATCAACTAACTACTGTGTGCAACTCGGATTGAGAGAGTGAGAGAAAAAAGAGAGGGAGACAAGGAACATAATTCATGCTCACTGTATATAGCTATGACAGGGTTTTTCATTCCATATCCCATATTTTTCATTATTTATAATACATGCCCAGCCAAACTCTTCACACAACTCAAGTGCAGAGATAGATGAAAATCATCAATGTTACCATCAGAGTATCACTGTAAAAATGGGATTATGATGATGAAAGTTTAGAATATTTAATTGAGCTATTGCTAGTATCTAGTGTGTAGCATGTAGTAGCGTGGGAGATTTAATGATGTCGATTACAAGTTTTTCAAAAGGTGTATACCACTTGTTATTTCGTTATTTAACTCAATATATTATATTTTATATTATATCATTTTTTTCCTTTCTCTCCCTCGTCTTCTCCTTCTTCTTCTTCTTGAAAGATTAATTTCACTGCTACAGTCTACAGTCGACAGTGCAATTCTCTCCTCTTCCTTGTCTTCTGTCTCTGTACTCTTTTATGCATAATCCAGTGTCGTGGTTTTTGTATTCTAGCTGTGATGATGTGATGTGATGTAAGTTTATTATTATTACAACTACTTATATTACCATTTCTATTACTATTACCATGATCATCACCATCACCATTACTATTATGGTTTCAAGAAGATGGAAAAAAACGTCTCAAACTCCAAACTCTATATTCAGTATTCTATATTCTAGACATTTTCACAAGATTGCACTGAACAGTGAACACTGAAAACTAAATTCACTGACTGAGAGAGAGTCTCTGGTCTCTGTTTTCTGGTCTGGTCTGGTCTGACTGGATGACGATTACAATTTGGGTAGCGAATATACATATTCTGTGAGAAATTTCCACAATATTCCCATAGAAGGATAGAAAATAGAAAAGGTAGGAAAATGAAATCAAGGGGTGAAAGAAAAGGCACTAAAGGTTGTATCGTGGGAAGAAAATTAAACAGGCTTTGACGTTTGATTATTACACACATGTAACATCTACACAACTTTATACCAAGAAAAATGAAAAAAATTACGTTTTTCTATACTCTATATTTTATATTCTGCATCATTATTACGATACCTCCTCACTCCTCATAATGACTATTATATTTTATTTTATAGTATATTTTATTCTTCTAAATTTGAAATGCAAGTCAAGTGAGCAGAAATAGGTATGCTTTTTTTAAACTTGAAAACCTAAAGACTTGATGACGAAAAGAAAAAAAATGCTTTCTTTCTTTCCATTTCCATTTCCATCGCCCTCTTTCCTTTTCCCTCTTTATTTATTTCTCAGTTTGTAGTTTGTAGTGACTAAAGTAAGTAAAAATCAGTGAGGTCAGTCAGTCATATGTACAATTCCAACTCCGATTCGATGAAGAATGAAGAAAGGAAGAGGAACATGAAACATCAGTACGGTTGAGGGGATGAAAATAGTACAAATTTCGAGTAGAATAGAGCTAAATGTGTTGACGATGAGAGAGAAGGATGTGGATTGTGGATGGTGGATGGATGGATGGATGGAGGAAAAATAAGAAGGTATACAGAATACATAATAAAGAGTACAGCGTGTACATTGTACATGTACATGCGAGAGACAGATGGATGGATGGATCGAGTGAGTGAGTGAGAGAAGGAACGAGAGACAGATCGAGGATCGAGGAAGATGGAGGCTCAAAGCTCAAAGCTCAAACTAACTAACTTATATATTTTTCCTCTGATGCCTTTAGGTTGTGTTTTGTGTTTTGTGTTCACCTTTTTTCCATTTTGGCTTGACCTTTGAAGTGCATGTGGAAACCCGTCTTCTAGATCTTCGCTCTTCTCTCCTCTCTCTCATCTCTTGTCTACCTACCTGTCCATTTATCTACTTCTCTTTTCTCTTCTTTCCTTTACACAATGAGGATTCGAATGAGACTCGAGATTCGAGATTCGAATAGTAGAACGCACCCACTACACCACTACACACTACACTCAACTCACTCTTTGCTTCTCTTCCTGTATCCACGTATGCATGCATCTTTTTAAATATGTACAGACTACAGACGTCCTACTACTACTACTAATATGCACAACAATGAATTTTGTATAATGTATTACGAGTGGTATAAATGTGTTTATGTATAGCCATACATAAGATACAAGGCACAAGATACAAGAGGTCTCAATTCTCAATCTAATAACATAAATTTGGATGGTCTCATTTTCCTTCCTTTCACAATTTAATCCTGAACCCTGAATGATGGTCAGGTTTCGTCCGTTAAACCGTCAGAGCTTTTACAGTCCATACTCGAAACTTCATACTCTACACTCTACACACTCCAACTCCAACTCTAACTCAAAATACAATATTTATATATACACAGAATACAGAGTAGAGAAACAGATAATACACAAACTAAAACTACTTAGGGATTGACGAAGCCATTAGAACATCCTCCTTTCTCTGTATTTCTAATTTCCAAGTCAGTTGAGTCAAGTCTCAAGTCAGAGAAGCGTAGATTACAACCAACTTATGAGTTAAGAGCCCACCATCAAAACTCTAAACTCTAGACTCTAAACTCAAAACCTACTGCTTACGCCATTACTAAATTGATATATTTTAACAACAACAGATTTATGATACAACCCCAATAGGGAATATGGAATATGGAATACGGAACATGGAATATGGAATATAGAATATGTTTAGCCTACACTTACACTTACACATCACATCACATCATATACACAATACATTTCAAACCAAACATCAAACCAGAGAAAGAATAGGAGAAAAACAAAACAAGTATTGAGTATAGACTATAGAATACTATAGATTATAGATACAATCATTATATATTATATTACTTTTTTTTATTTTTATACATATATTATTATGTATTACATGATTTTAAATTTGAAACCATTGAAATTTGAAATAGTCATATCTTGTTGTTTCTTCTTCTATTTATTTTATTACTATACACTGCATAATATTATTGCATATCTAACTATGATCTACACTCTATACTCTACAGTGTATATTCTATAGAAAATGCATGACATTGTACGTTGTACATGAAATAATGATTCTCATCTAAAACCTACAATACGATTCCTTATTTTATCTGTTACTTTTGACAGTCAGCTCCCCTTTTCCATCCATCTCTCATATCTCATCTCTCTCTCTTTGTCTTTGTCTCTCTCATTCTCAGGAAATCTACTCAAAATCTTAATAATAATTTTGTTTGTCTACAACACCAAAAAACATTAAGATACAAATGAAGACTTGATGACTCCACTGTACTACACTCTACACTCTACGCTCTACACTTCACCTCAACGATATAACAAGATGTATACACTTTAATTCTCCTACGCAATACACCGGCTCTTACCATTATTAGGAACTAGGAACATGTAACAAGTAAACTTGTGTACAGCGTACAAAGTACAGTGTATATGCATCCACAAATGTGTACAGTCTACAACTTGTTAATTCTCATTCAAATTCAAATCCAAGTCCAAATCCAAGAAGGAGAAGAGAAAAAAAACGAGCTGCACATAAAAAAAACTGTGCTCACCTACACCTGCTAGTTTCTAGTTTCTAGTTTTACCTGTAGGAATTATGTCCTCTTTAGTCCTCTCGCACTTGAAACCAGCAACAGAGGGAGAGAGAGACAGGAAAGCCATATGTGAGAGAATCATCATCGTCAAATATAAAATATACAAATACAAAAAGCATAAAATGTAAAAGTACATGTAGACACTAACTAATAGTAGGAAAGAGGAAAGAGGGTGAGCTCCGAACTCAACTTGTTTGGCATAGACTATAGACATAAAAGAAGCTATATGTATATTCCATACTCCATCAAATCCTTCTTTTAGTTATCTCTCACAATCACAAAATCCGAGATGTGAGATGAAACAAAAAAAAATTGTACATGTATCTACAAACTGCCTTATTATATCCATGTACAACTACTTAATACATCTATTAAATCTCAACAATACACAATACACAATGTACAAATATATTCATGAATATTCAGCATTCAACGTAATAAGTAATACAAACACCAAAACAACAAACACCATTTATATCATATAAATATACAGATACAATGTTGAATGCACTTTTCGCGCTTTCAACATAATGCATAATATCAACTCCAAACTCTAAACTCTAAACTCCATTTTTGTACTTCATTCATACATGTGAAATGTGAACAACCGAGAGAGAAAGAGAGAGAGAACATGATGATACTCATTTTTGTCATAGGTATTATGTATTTTGTATTCTTCTTCCACACTCAGAGACAGAGACAGAGACAGAGCCAGAGATAATATTGTATTACTGACATGTAACTTACAACTTGGGAAGAACGGAAGTGGTTCTTGTTAGTGGTAGTACAAAGCACAAAGATCGCAGAGATCTTTATTACTCCTCCACACTCACACTCATGCATACATAATGCATGCTGCATAACACAATCCAATATTATGAGAAGAAATTAAAATACATTGTTTCAAGTATAAAAGCAGCCGTTGTTTCTCTCTCTCTGGTTCTCTCTCTCTCTCTTGGACTCTTGGACAAAGTATTATGAAGTACAGTTTTTCTTTTGATGAAAAAAAAAGGTTTTAAATTAGAACTTCCTATTCCGATGAGTGTACATACAATTAAATTAATTAATAGTTAATGCAACTACTGATATTAGTTGTCTAACCACTGGTTTTGATTTAATACAGTTCTCACCCATCTACATTGTACACTGTGAATATGCATAAACAATAAACACTACGGTACAGCCAACATCGTTCATCGTTCATCGTACAGACTCGAGTCTCGAGAGAACAGAGAACGGACACTTGTTCATTGTAGAGCACATGCGATGCAACGCAGTGCTTGACTTTGACTCTGACTCTGAATCTGATTCTGAATTGAAGTAATATATAATGCATGCTGCATGTCCCACACGTAAGCTGACATGTTTTTTCTCCCACCGTGTTGAAGAGAAAAATATAATACCATTTTTATGCATATATATCATTAAAAAATTGCATAATATCAACCCTTTTCTCTCTCTGTCTCTGCTGTTTGTGGTCCTGCTCTCCTGTCCGATGCAACAGAGTGGAGTGAATGCGAATTTGAATTCGACTTTGAATTCAAATGTGAGTGTGTGAAGTCGGAACTCTGTGCAGTGTACATGTTTGACGTGAATTTATTGATCAAATGCAAAATTTAAATGTAAAATGGACATGGGTACGAGGACGACTATAAGAGAAGGAGTAGGACCGTGAAGATAGATATGACGAGCGAGAGACACATTGAGAATTGAGACTCAGCAAGAGAAACAGGGAAAAGAGAAAAGACACAATGTTCCCTTCAAAATCCCTATCAAAAGAGTGTTATAATAACAAGGAGAACAGTGAACAGTGAACAGCGAAGAGTGAGGAGTGAAGACAGTGAAATATTTGAAGCAGAGCATTGAACACTGAACATTGAACGGTGAACAGTGATGAATATATGGAGAAGAATAACAACAAGATCTGTGGAGATTCATCTACAATCTACATAAATACATGCATGCACATCCCATTTGTATTTTGTATACATTAGACATTATACATTAGACACTTGAACAGCAGACAGAATATGTCCTATATTCATTAATCAAAAACTATCTGCTATCTCTAGCTCTGATTTCTGTTGTACACAAAACACAAAACACAATAGTCAAATCTCAATACTCAATACTCAATTCTCAAGACTCAAGACACCAAACACAATGTGTAATATATTTCTATTTTGCATGTAGTATGTACACGGTAAACTTGTGAGTGGATTTGGATTTGGATTTCGTCTAGAGTTTAGAGTCTAGATTCTAGATTCTTGAATCAAGAGTGCATAGCTTGGAGAGTGCAGAGCTTGGAGTGTAATGTGTTGTGCTGATATACATAAAGGATATGACATAAGAAAGAGTATTTCATATTTGAAACAGAGGAACAACTAGAAAAACTACTTTTTGAACCACATCATCAAAGTTCATTCCTTTAGCTGTCATTACAATTATGCTCAAAACAAAATATCATGTAAATTACGATGAATTCAATACATCCAACATCCAACTCTCTCGCTTGACCCTTGTTCTTCTCTTAGTACTAGTACTTAACTTGTACCTTGTGTATAGCTTGTAGTTTATAGTAGTCACATGAGTGCACTGGTATGGTTTGGAATTACCATTACGACGAGATATTAGAGTAAAGAGTAAAGAGTAATAGTGTAATAGTGGTAGTTCGTAGTTGATTGTAGATTGTAGGAAACCAACGGACAACAAAAGATTAAAAAAGCAAAACAAAAAACCTCACATAAAAATCAACCAAAACCCAATCAATAAATTTAGGTCTCGTATAATAATAATAATAATGATGATGATCATCATCATCATCACCAACGGAATTATCATTACCATCATAGTAAATGATAATGATAACATGGCAATCTCTGTTCCTAAAAGAAAAAATTATACATGTGGACCTAATGCTCAATGCTCAATGGTCAATGCTCAGTCCTCAATAAACTTGGCTACAAATATTATACGTTATACCGTAATCCTAATCCGTAATTCCTAATCTACTAATACCAAAACCTAATACCATTGTCAATCCAATCCAATTCAAGGGTAAACCCGATAGATGTAAAATGTTAAATGTAAAGAAAGAGACTTTTATTTTCTTTGTACACACAATACGCAATGCTCAAGACTCAAGACAAGACACAAAATATCCGTATTATTATTACTTATTACAATCCCGTAGAACGTAGAACAGCAAATATCAAACCACCACAAGATAATAAAGATTAAAATCTTATGAAATGTATAAAGAACGGGATAAACAACAAAACGCAAAATACAAGATGACATGCAATGGGCAAGAGCAAGAGCAAGAGGCAAGAGGACGTTAACAACAAACAAAAACCAAACCTACCCTGTACTTCATTAAATTTTTCAAATAAAATTTTTTGGCAATCATAATATTTCTAACATGCTCAATTCTCAATTTCCAATGTCCAATCCTCAATGTTCAATCATATATCATATATAATATTTAATATACGCAATCCAAACACACTGCAGATTTTATTGAATGTAGACAGGAGAAGACATAACGTTACATCTTGCGTATCGAGTATTGAGCATTGAGCATTGAGTATTAAAACAAACGCATCTTCAGCATCTTTTAAGACACGTACCACAAACATCGAACAAGTCAGCAAGCCAATGGTCAATGGTCAACAGTCAACATTCAACATGAAAAATCCAAAGACATCATACACACACACTTTTGTACTTGTCTATCAATCTTTTTTATTAATAATAAATATTAACAACGATGATGATCATCTAGTACATGTGTCTGTAGTCTGTAGTCTGTTCTCTCTCTAGAATTTTTTCCTCATCTGTGATAAATTGAAAAGTTTTTAAAGCCATCACTGTAAAATCATAATATTGTCAGGTTGATTGAAATGTCTTGAGTCTTGTGTCTTTAGACTCGAGACTCGAGTCTTGAAAAGCTATATGCAAACACAGTTATCTAGGCAAAAAAAAAAAACTACTCATCCATCAGCAAGAGCATAAAACACTCCTTTGTAAATTACAAACTCCAATGGCAATAGTAATAGAAATAATCCATATCGAATGGTATCTGTACCCTATTACTATATTTTATGATGATGTACAGATGATATTCCCTATTGATATTCAGGGTGTACTACATACTACATACAAGTGCAGTTGTAATGTAGGTAGTAGATAGTAGATACTATGTACTAAATAGATGTATGCACGTCGAGTCCGGAAGGCAACACCAATACCAATATCATATGGGCACTTTAAACTAGACACTAGAAACGTATAATCGTTTTCGTTTATTAGGCACACGTACTTTTTTGACTTTATATTATTAGAAAAACGATTAGTAATTCCTCGTGTAAAGCAATTAGCATTAGGTGATTGAAAATAAATTGCGTGAGTACTGCGTATTTAATGAAATGATGATGAGGGAAAGGAACAAGAAGAAGAAGACAATTTTGATCAAGTCTGTGAGCTTCGAGATTTGAGCTTTGAGTGTAGAATGTAGAAGAAGAAGCAAAAAAACAAAATAGAGGAAAAGCGTCGTTGTCGTTCTCGTTCTCATTCTCATTTACCTTTGGCATTTGAGAATTGAGCCCATAATATATTCCCTCTCTCTCTCCCTGTTCATTTGAGCTTTGAGCTTTGAGCATAGATTGAAACTAATGAATCAATAAAATGAATGAATAGCTAAGTAAATGGCAAACCGTTTCACCATATTGCACAAACTTTTCATTTTCATTTTCATTATTATTACACATTACACATTATTTTCTACTGCTCTACGTTGTAAACAGTAAGGTTGCACATTGTGCATTATGCATTACACTTGGATTGATATGATATTTGATATGTGTACCTGTGCCTCTGTTCTGTTGGATTTATTACATACAGGAAGCCCGCTGAAGCTCATCTCTGTTTACTATTTATTCAACCTACTTACTTTTCTACACTCTATTGGAAATTGGAACTAATATATATCTATAGGATATGACAATGATGGTAATGACGAGGAGGAGGATGATGATGGTGATGATGATGAGCACGGATAGAGCGATGGATGGATAGACACAGAGACAGACGGACAGAAAATAAAATAAAATAGAAAAGGACTTTTTGGTTCTCATTTATATGTCATTATTATTGTATTATATTTTACATGTTATATCCCTATCCTGCCCTCTCTTCTCTCTCCTCTTCATTTGAAAATTGAAATGGAAAATGGAAAAGCATGAAAAATCAAAAAGCTTGTTGTTACATTGCGTGTCTTTCTTAATTCTCCTTTTACTCATGATGAGGATGAGGATGACGATGCTGCCGTTGTTACTGATGATGTTGATGATGATCTATACTCTATACAAGTATCAAGTATCACATGTTCATGTTCATGTGTACACTGTACACCAGCTTTGGTTTTGGCTTTGGCTTTATTCCATAGATTGAATATATAGGATAAAATTTGAGGAGAAAATCTATTCGCCATTCGCTCTGAGCTCTTAGCATTTAGTATCATTGTCTATTATTATTGTACTTTATTACAAGGGAAAATATAATAATGGTTGACAGCCAGAGAGAGAGAGAGCACATCATTGCAGTTACCTTTAAATGGTAAGGCTTGATAAATTTGAAATAAATTTTCATGTATATAGTTTTAAACAACTTTACTCTACCACTTGCTTTTGCTTCTTCTTTTTTATGTTTATGATCCTCCTCAATTCTCAATTAACAATTCCCAATCCTCAATCCTCAAGCCTCAAGCCTGTCCTCTACTTGAAACTGCAAATTGTACACATATTCCCTCCACAGTCCATATTATACTTTTCCATTATCCAAATCACAAAATGACAACAACATCAACATAAACAGCAACAGCAAAAACAACTTTTGGACAAAAGATAAAAATTTTTATAAAATTTTCATTCAAGTTTCTCTATCTTCTATCGTCTATCAGTATCAGTATCAGTCGTCCGTCCTTCTTTCCACTCCACTCTTGTTGTTTGTATTTTGTATTTTGCATACGACTATTTTTTATCTCTTTCTGCTCAAATAACAAATAATATACGCATTATGCATCCATGCCTTTTTTACCTATGAGTTTTGAATTGTTCGTTATAAAATAACATGTTACATGTTCAATGTAACATGTAGATTGATAAAAGCGTAAAATCTATGCAAAGACTAATAGTGAGCAACCCCGTGAGATTGAGATTACACTAAAAGCCAAGTGATGCTCGATTCTAGATTCTCCAAACCCAAAACTGAAACTTTTGAGTTTTGAGCTTTTTGAGAGTTGAGAGTGACAAAAACATTCGCAATGTTTATCTTTTACTTTTGCTCATGATTACGCGACGACTCTAGTCTCTAGACTCTATGTAGAGTCGAGAGTCGAGAATCAAGAGAGAACGGAGAACGGACCATGTTCATGTTGTTTACACCGCCCCAGGTGGCTCATCAAACACATTAGTATTACATACAAAATACAAACAAACACACATGTAGACTACATAAAACATAAACATTACACATTACAATTGTTTATCCCATCCTTATATGATTTGTGTTTTGTGTGTATTAGCAAATGCTGAATGTTGAATGTAGCAAATAGCAAAGAGCAAATATCTTTCAAAAGGATTATTTATGTATATTTATTTATTCATGGGTTTCGTTTTTTTTGGTTG
This sequence comes from Sminthurinus aureus, assembly GCA_034698265.1. Taxonomy (NCBI): domain Eukaryota; kingdom Metazoa; phylum Arthropoda; class Collembola; order Symphypleona; family Katiannidae; genus Sminthurinus; species Sminthurinus aureus. The sequence goes on along the minus strand of JAQGBH010002199.1, from coordinate 2,213 downwards.
CACACTACACACACATTTAGCATTTAGCTCCCTTTTTTCTCTCCCTCCCTCCCTCGCTCTCCAACATTTAATATTTTACATTTTACATTTAGCGTTGGTGGAAGTACAAAATACAAAATACAACTATTTCAAGTTTGAAGCAGTCGCAGTTTGAATTTCAAGACAAAACAGAGAGGCAGTGAATGTGTATTGTGTATTGACTAAATTTTAATTCAACACTTCCGCTAGCTCAGAAAAAAAATAATGCTTACAACACACAAAAGTTCTGCTCTGTATAATATGTATTGTATGTTGTTTTCTATTTTCTGCTTTGTGTATGTATTTACACGGATACAAACACAAATTATTTGTCGGGGGGAAGTCAAACGGTCACTCTTCACTCTAGACTCTAGAATATATAGTCACTGTACGAAAAGCAGTTAGACTGTAGGAGGAACCCACGACGAATTTTCTTTTTTTGTCTCTCGCCTATTCCTCGGCAACTCTAAACTGTACCATCTACAATTTATCATTATTATTCAAGACAGGGAACAGAGAATAGAGAATCGAGAATACGGAATACAAAATATGCATACAATACGCAACAGGAGCAAAAACATTTGTACATATGACATATGAACACACAAATGCACATTGAAATTCCATCTTTTCTTTGGCACTTTTTTCAACTCAACCTTCATGCAGAACAATACATTTGAGCTTTGAGATTTGAGATTTGAGACGGTGACGACGGACGACAATGAGGACCAACGAAAACCATCAACGATCAAGGTACACACATAAACATAAACATGCATGAGCGGAAAAAATATAGAGTAGATGTAAAAATACACACGAATCTCAAGTCTCAGCAGTCAGTAGTCAGTAGCATAACAGATAACAGCATAATAAAATAAATATGCAATAGAAAATACAATACATAAATAAAAAAATTTGCTCAAGACTCAAAACAGTCCAAACAGTCTAAACTCAAGAATCGAGACTCGACAATTGGCTTATCTATTATGATGATCGGTAACGTTGAACGTTGAATGTTGGAAGTTGGGAGCCAGAAAAAAATACAGAAAGAAAAGAAAGATTCGTTAACACTCACGTTTTCATTATTAGTGCACAATAGTCGTAAATGTTATCATAATGAGTTTACTTCTACACACACACACACAAACACACAAGATATTAGCGTTAGCATCAGGTAGACATTAGACATTCATTCCGCATTCAGTAGTATAAATAACAATAAATAATGTGTGTGTGTGTTCGTGTCCACTGTGTACAATAAATGTTATGAGTTTTGAAGCCAGTTTAAGAAATCTCAGCCTCTCAGCCAACCTTCCTACCTTGAAAGACAGCACGCGTGTTGGAAGTTGGAATGAAAGGAATTAATAATAATTGTCCCAGTAGTCCATAGCCCAGCCCAGACAATAGCAAATATATCAATCCAAAAATATATATAAAAAATACAGCAACTTTGCTACTGCTCTCAGCAGTGCAATTTCAATTTTGAAATTTGAACCTAGCAAAAATATTATATATGTTATAGAATATAGAATACGCCAGATACGCAAGATATGAATCCGTGCCTAAAATCAGTAACAGAGAACAGAGGCTATCAAAACTCAAAACTCAAAACACAGAGAGATGGGAAGAAAAAGAAAGTCACTCATAACTTTTAATGTACACTTACGAATTTAGAAGCACATATGCAAGGAGCAAGGAGTAGACAGTAGACAGGCGGACACATGAGAGTGGATCTGTCGCTTTCGAAGGTTTTTTCTGCCTTTTGGCTGGTTGGCGGTTGGATTGCAGATTGCAGACTCAATACTAGAGAGACTCGAGACTCAAATTTTTAAATGACAGATGCATGTATAAATAAATATAAAAGACTTATGTGTATCATGTATCACCATCAGCCTAAACATCAACATCAACATCAACAGGAGCAGAACAGGAGCAACCACGTCAGCAAAAAAAAGCCACAATCCACAATATCAAAGCACGGACGGCTATCAACTATAATCAAATATTCTCTTGAAATAATGAAATGAAATAGTTCGGTACTTTACATTGTGCATTTTGTATTGTGTCTGCCAATGCACTTGTCGCCCAACCAAAAAATTACACAAAAATACACACATCATATGTGGGGTTATCTATGAAAAACAATCTAAAGGAACTTTATAATTTATGCGCTGCAATCGCAGAAAAAATAGAGC
>JAQGBH010002198.1:0-25917 GCA_034698265.1 Sminthurinus aureus | reverse complement strand
AATTCTTTTTTACCTCGTCCAAAAATATTAATATTTGGCCGAGAAATTGATAAAAACGTTTTTGAGCGTGCAAGCAAACACAGACATTAGTTACTCTAATTTGTTGCTATGGGATTTCGTAACTAAAGAAAAAGTAGTGTGAAAGCTCACATTTTAGTTCAATCCTTCAGATATCCATTTGCTCTGTGGTGAACAATACGAGTCTTAAGTCTCAAGTATAAAATCTCAGCCGAGGCAAAATGTACAAACGCGTAAGTATTCCATAATAATTTTACTTGCTTTGTTTTTCAGCAGAGTGACAATTTATCAAAAATACTTTCTTCCCCAAATGATTCAAGATTCAAGATGAATTTGTGATTAGTATTGATTTAAATAATTTATTGTTAATTGTTGTTTTGCAGGGAATCTTGAGTTTTGCCATTCTTCTGCTTCTCGTTGCTACTCTTTCAACTTCAAAAGCAGAAGCAGCACTACCACCCGTCTCATCAACATCATCATCATCATCATCAGCGCCAGCTACAATTTGCACAAAATGTCAAAGCGGACCTTCAGTACCGACAACAGGAATTGTAGTGAGAAATACAATGTGCCGAAGGGGGAAATTAGTTTATCGCTGTTAAGGAAATGCGAAATGTGCAGTTTACAAAGTTTTCATCCTCGAGTCTCGAGCCTCGACCATTTTCATCTGGATTCTGGATTCTGGATTTAAATTCAAAAATCAAATCTAATCTCCAGTTTTCTCCCATTACAAATTGATTAAAAGTGGTTCGTGTGGGTTTCAAGCGTATCTTTACAAATCCTCACAAGTCAAATGTCAAATGTAAATAATGTTGTTGTGCTTATGTGAAAACAAATAAAAATACAAATGTAAACCTTAATTCTCAAGATGAAACAATTATCAACAGTTACCACAATAAAATATGAGAATAAAATATTTACACCTCGCATAACATTTTTGTGGTTCATTTGTATAATTTCTTTCCTTTTTCCGTCTTTTGTTGCACATTGCACATCCTGCACAATAAATACACGTAGAATGCACACATTGCTAATTAAAACGTTGATGAGGGCGTTCAAATGTTTAATAAAATCCACTTTTTACATGCCCACGCGTCATTGATTTTTCCCAAGAGAGAAAAGGTCTGATACAAAGGAGTTATAATAGGACGTGGATCTTTTAGCTGTGACGTGTGGACTGTGTGCTGTGAATTGTGGATTGTGGATGCATTTACTTGCAAAACTGAAAAGGCTAGCGTAAAAACAGAGCTTTTGCACACTTACGCTTCAGCTTGGCCACACACAACACACAACACAGAACACACAGTGGAAAACAGGTTGGAATTCAGGGAAATTGGCTCGAGTTGTGTGTGTAGAGTTTAGACTGTAGATTTGATAATCGACACTCGACAGCGTCATCCCCTGGCAAATGTATGAATCACCTTTAATCTTTGCACCTTGCACATTGCACATTCTGCTTACTGATTCAAGAGTAAACCTCTCGCACAAAGCAATGCTCAAAATGAAGCTTTTACTGGTAAATACAGTTCAATTCAGAACAAGGATGCCAGGCAATCTTTCAATCATTGTAAATAATGCCATGATGAATTCAATCTTTTCAATCACACTATGTATCTCCATGTATTCTCCACGCGCGGCCAAGTATGTTTTTAAACTCCAAAAGCAAATAGTTTATTGATTTCAAAGATTTATTTGGGCTTTACATCAGTTTTTATTTAAATACAGGAATTGAATGATGGGGGCCAAATTTTAAAACATTTTGCTTTCTGGAATTTTTATGATATATTATGTACTCTTAAAAATTTTATGGACTCTGGCCCCTGGTGCCCAGCTCCACCCAGCTCCGGCCTAGGATAGCCCCTGAAATCCACTTGTGGTAAAAAATAAGAGTAAAAAAGGATGCTTGTGAAAAAATGAAAATCCTCCGTCGTCCTTTCACTCCAAAATTGTCCAAAATCTAAAAAAATCCTCTCATGATTTCCAACTCTTTTAACATTTGACTCTTGACTTTTAGCTGTAAATGCACAGGAAAATGAAATAATGAAATGACAAATGGAAGTGACAAAACTTTCAAAAGCCGAATTCTCTAATCTCCAATAAAAACAGTAAAAAATGCGAGAAAATATTCTCAAGTAATTTTTGTTACTGGGAAAAAAGTTGAATTAGTTTTGTTGATTTTTTTATTTTATTTTGAAGTGGTTTAAAATTGTAAGGAAGCTTAAAAAATATTTTACAATTAGTTTAAAGTTTATGTTCAAAGTTGAAAAGAGTAATTATTTATGTATTTATTTTGCATTTCAAAGAATAATTTTACAGTTTACTCTTCTTTTGCATTCCAAGTAGTGCAAAGGTAGTTGATGAGGTCTCGAGGACTATTGAACTTTTCTGAATCCACATCTGAAATCTGCATGTTATAATGCTCTCTACACTCCAGAACAATCTCCACTACATCAAGTTGATCCGCATCCCAAGTCACATGCGGATCTGGCAGTTCAGACAAATTAAGTTGTTTCTTGACCGTATTCAAGACAAACGACTTGATTTCATTCTTATTCCGACCTGCAACACAAAATGCTTCCTCGTCAAAACAAAACAAAAGGAAAAAACAAACAAAACAAACACATTTAAGTTTATGTACATTTAGTCATTTTTACAATTAGTCATTAGTAGTCATTTTCTCAAGATATTTTATGTAGTCAACTGTCAAAGTGACAAAAAGAAGATTGAAAAATAATAAATATTTTCTTTTATTTACCTCCTGAAGACAAATGAAGAATTGTTGAAATTAGAACAAGACGGAAAATCAATTTTGATACTGAACCTTCCATTTTTAGTTTCGGTTGTGCCTTTGGATTTTCAAAGTTGAAATTTTTAAAGCTGAAACTTGAATGTTGACTGGAAAGTTCTGACTGTGGCTGTCTCTGGCTGTTGAATGAATGATGATTTTAAAGTACCTGCTCCACTTTTTTATACCTTTGCCGACTCTCATCAACGCCTATGTTTTTGACACGAATCTATTTTAGATTTTTAATTTCAAGTGAATTTTAACGACAAGGATTAAAAATGTTAGTTTTTTTTAATTTTAAGTGGATTTTAACAAAAGGGATTAAAATGTTACTTTTTTACCTTGTCTTTTGTGTTTTGTCCTGTGTCTTGTGAAATAAAGCGGTTCTGTTATCTGTTTTCTGTTGTCTGCGAGTCTGGGTTTCAGTTAGATAAGCCTTTGTTTTAATGTTCAATCTTCAGTCTTTAGATTACAACCTTTTTTTCTCCTCAACCTTTCAAATCCCACATTTCATTTGACATTTGACACACCAAATCCCAAATTCCAACCGTCAATTTTGTTTTCGATTTGTCCTTTGTCCTTTGGTGTTTTGTTCTGGTTTTTGGGTCATGAATGGAGTTTGGTCGTCATGTTGTCCATTTCACATTCTTTTCTGGTTCATTCGGGTTTATTCTGGGATTCCGATAATTCTTTTTTTGCTGGTTTGGTTGATCCACTCGGTCGGGACTTGATACTTTTTGTTGATTTTTAATCCTTTTCCGCTGCTCTGTTTTAAAATAGAAAAGAGAAGGGACACAATTGTTCAACCTGAGGTTCGGAGGTGTAACATTTTGTAACATTTTTTAAAATGTTTGTCTTGGTATGTATAATATATATACCAAGATTGAATGTGAGATTAGGTTGCTACAAAGAATTAAAAGTGGCGAGGGTGGACTTGCTATTTATTTATTTAACTACCTACTTGAGCTTTGAGCTTTGATCTCATGTTTATTTCCGGACACTGCAGTGTACAAAACATTAAAATCCGAAAAATTTGTTTACAAAGTTTGCAACCAACAGCAATCAATTTAATTAATCGTGATAAGAATAATCATAATAACTATTATTATTATTCTCTGGCTTTTAAAATGCTCATGTACTAAAAAATTAACAGTGATCGGAGAAAAATTTCCACCCACATTTTCTGGGAGGAGCTCAAAGTATCCATGGTAACAAGACACCCAATTTACCTCAAATTGTATAAAAGATACCGAACATTCAAAATTCCTGTCATAACCAGAGCCCGAGTTCCGCTGACAAAAAAATCTCAACGGAAAATGTAGCTAAATGTGGACATCCGGACATGGCCAAAGCATGACAAATTTATAATGAGCGGAAGACGGTCAATTCGCACCCTAAAGCCTGCTCCTCTGAACAAAAATCTGGAATTTTGACATTTTGTCAGAAATTCCAAAAGTATAGGACGAAGGGTCACTTGAGACATGATTTGACAAATTTTCATAAATTTAAGTTGAAACATGTGACTGCAGTGAATTTTGAAAAACATTTTCAACTTTGAATGGATTTGTGAATGTTGCGTTAGCAACGGCTTGTTATTTTAGCTGTATCTAAGCAACGGAGCGTCCTACAAAGTTGAGAGTGGGCTCAAAACATTGGCCGTAGTCGAAATATACTAATTTAATGTCAAAATCACTGATTTGGGTTAAGGTTTGCCCAAAAACTTACTCAGTCTATTTTAAAAGTCTTGGTGAATGCAAGCTATAGATATTTGTTTTAAATTTACAAAACTAATAAAGCCCCTATAGAAAAATGAAAATCAAATTGTGAGAATTATTACAACTTTGTTTGAATAGAAATTAAAATATACCCGCATGCGACTTTGTATGCCAATTTTTGGTATTGAGGTTAGATTCAGTTCACAACGGAGTTTGACCTTTGATCCAGAGGTCAAATTCACAGTCAGATTCCTGAACTCGCTCCGTCTGACGACGAGTTCTGAAGGAAGATCTGTCAAAAAATAAATTAATTCAAACTACAAGTCAACTTGTCAAATTACAAATAAAGTAAAAAAATCCTCCCTCCGTGAGGATTTTATATCGCCTACAAAGCATAAATGCCTTAGGCTCCCGATGCGAAGCAGAGCATAAGTATTCTTCATATAATATACTTGTCCACTAGTTTGAAAATTTTTCCGCTAGAGGGCGCTGACTTGTTAAACATTTTCCCACTAGGTGGCACTAGTTTCGTTGTCTCACATTAACCCAATGTGCACAGACATCCAGCCGGACACGAGGAAAACAAAACTCTGCTTCGCTTCGTAAAAATTACAAATTACAAAAGAGAGGTCAAAGACTTCAAAATTTAAAACTCAAAACAATAATTGCAAAAGTTCACCTCGAAAAGTGACGTTGATCCGTTTTTCCAGCCATTGGCCACTTGAATTGGCTCTTTGAGCAGCGCAAGAAAATGCGAGGATTTCCGCAGATACTCGAAATCCCGTGAGTTCAGCCTTCGAAAATTCAAACGAATGCCGCCCAATTGAGATCATTTCAGGACCTGAAATATTCAACAATCCGTTAATATTTGAAATTCCAACTGTTTTTACGTTCAATCTTTAAATCTGTTTAAATGTAGGTCTTTGACCTTTGACCTTTGACCTTTGACCTTTGACCTTTGACCTCACCTAGTTTGACAGTTGACCCGTCTTTCCTATGAACACTGATGGTTAGTCCTTCCTTGTAAAAGAGGAGTTTTGGCACTAGACAGTCGAGTGAAATGACCTCTTCGTCCACAAACAAGGTCAAATTTCCCGCCAATGTTGTAGCATCATCATTTAAATTGGGAGAGATGCTGGAGACATACAGCTTCATCTTGATCAGGTCATTGGTCACATTTTTAATGGTGGACAACAGTTCGGCTGTAAGTACAAGGGGTAGCAAAAATGTGGGATTTAAAATCAAAAATGGCGGAAATGTCCAAACTCAAAACAAAGGTTTCAAAAATGGCGCATGTGTAACTTATAGTGCATAGGATCAAAATAAAATGAGTTAAATTTTCCTCACCCTCAGAATAATGAATGATGTAGTGGTCAAACGTGGTCACATTTCCGCCATTTTCTTCCGAAGTGCACTGGATAATTCCCGAAGTTCCACGATAAGACGAAATCACAATTCGAAAACAGGAGGAAGACAGAGATGGCCTTTTGTTGTTCATGCATTTCTTCCCATGTCGCACAGTCACACTTGAACTGCATTTCTACACATCAGAATTAATCAAATGAACAAACCACAAAAAATCAAAATTAATATACAAGAAAAAAAACACAAAACGTCAAAACTTGACCTATTGGCCCAAAATGGCTCACCCTTTGATTAAAAAGACAGGACTTGTTTTCCTCACAAATTTCCATCGTGTCACAGTAGGTGGCGCTCAGTGATGTAATATTTTCTCCGTGACACTCTACATATCTGCTGAATGAATTCAGTTCTTCCGTGATAATTATCTTGTGTTTCGTCTCCTCCCGCTCAAAAGCGAGGTCACCCGAGTCAAATTCAACATCAATGGATACATTTCCCGAAATTTCCCCTTTCGTTTGATTTTGGTTGTGATTTTGATCCTGGATGACGGTGGTTACATTGACTGAAGTCACCATGATGATTAAAGTTACCATGGAAACAAGGAAGAGACAAATTTGGGCCTCGGATGCTTTTCTCTCTCTTGCCTTCATCTTGAATTTGGAATTTAGGATTTTGGATCTTTGGATATTTGGAGCTTCAGAAGCAAAGGCATAAATTGTTCTAAATTTCTTAATTGATTTATGTGGAGAATCAAATCCGACTTGAATTGAAATTGGCTGGAATCTGGACGCTCTTTTAGTTTTAGACTTGACACTTTGAAAACTATTTGATCCATGAGTTTTTCTCCCTGTTCCAGTCTTGAGCCTCGAATAAATGCCTTTAATGGCAAAGCCTCGAGACTAGAAACTAAAGCAAAGTTCTCTTTCTTTGATAAATTTTCCATAGGCATTTTTCATGGACAAAATAAGGAAGATAAAATAAGGAATTGAGAATGGAGACTTGAGACTTGAGACGGATAAAAGACACAAACACAAGCGAACAAACAGAAAGAGAGAAATCAAAACAAATTCCTGTTTGTTTTGTGGAGATTAACTTTCCGACAAATATTCAGCATCACTCACATTTCCAATTTCCAATGTCCAATTGAAAATGTAAATCCTCAGACTGAGTCATTTAGCTGGAATAGTTAGCTCAGTAGCGTAGGCAGCTCAAATTTTTTGGTAGGCATCTCAAATTTTTTGGTAGGCAGTTCAAATTTTTTGGTAGGCAGCTCAAATTTTTTGGTAGGCAGCTGAAATTTTTTAGTAGGTATTAGAGCAGAAAGCAATTTAACGTAGGGCATCTTTATTAGAAATCACCCAGAAACCTCCTTTAATTGGCCATTTTCTAAGGAAATTTCAAAATGTTGGTAGGCCTGTGCCTACCAGGCCTACCGCTGGCTACGCTACTGAGTTAGTTTAAAAGTCAGACGGAAAATAATTTATTGAGGTTGAGTTTCTATTGACTCTGGATTCTGGACTTTGGATTCTCCATTCTCCATCCTCAATTCTTGTCCTTCTCCCAAAAATTCAACATAGACTCATCCACTGTCCTTCATTTTGTCTCTACATTCTACATTCTACAGGACTTTAACCCTCGGCTCATTTGAAAGGTCTAAACACTGCAAATTTTACATCACATTAAGCCATTGTCATTTAAATTTATCACTGATAATTAGCCCCGCGTTCTCGCCTACGCAATTTAAAATTGCCACCAAAAAATGTAAATGTTATTGCCTGCTTAAATACGTTACCATGACAATTTAAAATTCGGAATTTGAGCCTTGCTGCACAGAAAATTATGGAATTTTGTGGAATTTTACTGGCTCGAATTTCTCTTGCATGGTCTTGCCTAAAATCTATTTTAAAACAATTTCGTTTTAAAAAGATCAAGTCCAATCCAAGGCGAAATGTTTTCAGGTCAATTCTTTTAAAATGTCGGCAACTCAAATCTCAAATTACCCCATCATAAAACCTGGTGTATGTTTTGTGTCATTTGAAATTTCAACGCATCTAAAGAATTTTGAATTTTGCATTTTTTCATTTGATTTAACGAGTAAAAAATTGAAATTTTTGTACAAGTTGATTCACAATTCACAAGCTATTTTTTTACAATGAGAAAGGTTTTTTTGTATTGCTCTACAAAAAGTTAATCATTATTCGCGATGCTTTTAGGATTGAAAATATGTCATTGTAAAAGCTCAAGCTTCTTAAGAATTTGAAAATTTTAGCTCGAACTTTCAATTTCCCAAATTAAAATTCTTGCCAACACGAATAAATATTTTTTAATAAAACGATCCATCGATTTCCATGTCAATATTTCTGCGCATGAATCATTTTAAAAGTTTTATAGTTGGTTTGTTTGAGAAAATTCTTTTTTGGCAATTTAATTTTTTTTCAAAATGTGGAATTTTTTATTTTGATTTCTGTTTGGTTCTCCACATTTTCATCTGCAAAAATACACGTACAGATGAGGCAGATGATTTTGCGCAAGCCTCACAAGCAAAATCTGGAGAGAATTCGGGAAAATTTACGTCCACTGAAAAACTGTGTTTTTGTCATGGCAACCAGCTACTTCGACACCAATAAAATCAATACCGAATTTACACTACACAACGCGGAGGAGCTGAAAGATTTTGTCGAAGAAGTCCTTGAAATTCTTTCTCAACGTCCGGAATTCAAATTTAAATCCTTGGTTCAAATTTTCGACCTCGAACTACAAATTCATGACTATAAGAAATCTATGGAAAAAAGTAGATTTTTGAAACACGGCCAGAACGAGAAAGAGCGAGAGCGAGAACAAGAACGAGAACGATGTTTCGTTCAACTTTCTTTCCCGCCGTTATTCGTTCAAGTTTTTTTGACACAGCCGTTTTACGTGGAAATGCCTGGAATTGAACACCGGTGAAAAAATCATCAGCCGCATTATTACTACGCGAGCACGACGTCTGACATTTTCCTCTTTGTTTATCTATAACAAACCGTGAAATGATGAACGACTTGCGGTTTTTGAAGTGCGACTTTCCGCGATTTTTCTTCATCTGGCCGTTTGATATAATTCTTGTGAAGAACGTTTTTACCTTTAAGAGCAGGCTAATTTTCGAGTACCTTCATCACAAAAAGCCGAGAGGCCGAGAAAAAGTTGTACAATTTTACCCAGTTTCTAAAGGCCAATTACCAAAATATCTCAACTTTGAATGTATAGCAAAAGAACTGATGGAAGTTCAGAAGAATTTGAGAGCTTCAACCGACTTTTTAGCAGCGGGATTTTTCACTGTTGGCAACAAATGCATGACATGAATCACAAGAAATGGCATAAGAATGGCGGCTTGATCAATATTTTCATGAATATTTTCATGAATGAGCCAGAAAGTCGCTTTTTAGCGGCGGAATACGCATTGGTGAACGAGAAGGATGGCGCAACCTTTTCGCTGGCTCTCACTGATGATTTGATGCGAGGCGCCTTTTATTTTTCCTTCATTGGAATCGCCTTGGCTTTATGAATTTTTCTGGTGAAATTGTTGTTCATCTTCTCATATCCTGATTCCACTTAAAAGGAAGATACAGAAAAATAATCGGTGACCAGTGACCAGCAAAATATACATTTCATTTTCCATGGATCATTATTGAAGAGATGAATAGCGATAAAACAGTCAAGATCAACATGACAGATGAAAATACAAGAGAAAACTAAATTCATATTAATTCATGAGCATCAGAAAATCATATCGACGGTGGACGAAAATTCCAGCTTAAATTCTGCATTTGACATTCTTCATTCTAAATTCTAAACATCTGTTGACAATTGACAACGACTTTCGAAAAATATGCCAGAACTTGAGACTTGATTTTTAGGTTTCAGAACAATTCCAATTAGTAATTTGTTAATTCATGATTCAGTGGACATGTTGTATCCAATGTCCAACTGGACAATGAGCATAATGAATCAGTGAACAAAGTTCACTGCCCGAATAAAAAAATGTAACAGAATTCTGTTATGATTTCTTCCCGGTGAAATTCGTACGAAAATTTCGCCAGAATTTTGGGGAATTGCACAAAATTCTGGTGAAAATTTCGTACTAATTTCACGTATTGCTAGAAACCGAGCAGAGTTCTGCGAGATTCTGTTATGAAATAGGCCAATTTTCGTACGAAAAAATCACCAGAGCTATGGAAATATTTTTTTATCCGGGTGATCCATTATTCATTGAGTGGAGAGGGAGCAGAGAATTAATGCAAAAGAACCGATGAAAATAAACCAATACAAATAAATATTTGAAGGAGAATAGAAAATAAGGAATATGATTAAACATTAACGTATGCAATATGCAATCATTTTACACCCCAGCCCAGCTTGAACTTTTGGACAGTTGAAGAGCAAAGTAAAATTGAAAAGGAATTTTACAGTCAACTACGGTAGAAAATTAGAGATAAGTAGACTACTCTACTATTCTAATAAAAACTATTTTTACAATGTGTTGGAAGTAGAAGTTGGGAAATATTCTGCTATTTGCATGCTTTGGAAGTTGGAGCTGGAGTCTCAACTCTCAACAACACACAAAATCTAACATTGAGCTGCAGACTGCCCACTAAGAGAGAGAGCGTCAGTTGACCGCTGTAAAATGTATTTGGTATGCACATGTATTAGAATTGGATATGTGCATATCCAATCGCTATCAATCTCGCAGGATACACATAAACATGATAAATATATTCTCTACATTTCAAACTGCATAGTCTGACACACAAGACAAGGCAAGGAAACTCCAACACTTGTGTCTTGTGAAGTAAGTATCAAAGTATCTTTTGGGCTGTCGTCCTTATCGTTGTATTTTTGCACAGAGTCAACTCAAGTTCTCTGTTCAATTTATTACAGAAGAAAAAGCAAAGACAGTTTTTAATTGAGTTTCTTCAAGATTCAATTATTATTAGAAATTAGAATGGGTGTAATGTCGTCGTCGTCGAGTGTAGCTGGAGCTGTTCATAGTTTCTCGAATAGTCTCGTGCCGGATTCAAATTTTGAAAGGCGAGGGAAATTTGCCTGTGACATAATTTTTGAGCTCCTCCGTAAAAAAAGACGTGATGTGGCTCAAGTCATAATTTCTGGGAGTATGGGGAAAAAAACTGCCGTTTATCATTCGGGGTAGATCACAGAAATTTTATTTAATTTTCAAAATCAAAATCAAAATCAACACGTTGTTTTTCTGTGTAATTTATACGGAAAATTAACTACGTCTTTATCGTACAATATACTTGTTTTACTTTATTTTTAACTATAAACAGAGCCCATTTTGTCTAGTATTTAGTTATCCTTTTCCCATGCTATGATTCAGTTTTATTTAATATACTTACATGTGTGTAATTTAATTTAATGTAGAACTGAACGGCCGGATTTTGACATTGTGATTTTCCTCAACATTCGAAATCCACAAGAATTCTCAAAGCACGCCGGGTTCGGCTCGCAGTTCAGTCAAATCCTCCAGGAGTTTGAGGTAATCTTCGGATCTTGTGATAAAATCGTCATTTTAAACACAAAGTCCAATTACATTGGTGTTGAAGTTGATGGGATCAAAATTGATGTTGCTCTCCTGCCATCTTTTTCAACTCTTGGTTCAACTGGGCTTTTGGAGGAAGTCAACTCAAGTATCAAAAGAGCCAAACCCTGAAATTAATCAAAGGTTTATCCAGTCCTAAAAATCTTGGTCATTATTTCAGTCCTGGACTGGCTTATGCTGCTGTAGATTATGTCAAGAGTGAAGCGGCGCGACTGAATGCTCATCCGCTAATTCGCCTCGCTAAATTCTGGCACAGGAATTTAGAAATTTCATCATCTGCTCGTCATACAATTGGTCAGTCTTATTTGATGGAGCGGATGGCGCTTCACGCCGCTAAGGTGTCCGGTTCGGATTCCAGCCTCATTTCTCGTCTTGAGAAATTCTTCCAGTTGATGTCTCGCTTTAGACACTCTTGCATTTATGAGCCGTGGAGTTGTGCGGAAGCAACGGGAATTTGGAGGGAGACTTTGAACGCGGGAAATGACCCGCTTGTTGTCGACCCGGTCAACCCTTACAATAATATCGCTCGACTTCACCATGATTCTGATGTGAGACGGAGTATCATAAATATTTATGAGGATGGAGCGGATCTTTGTCTGGAAAAACTGAGAAAAATCAAAGAGAAAGAGGCGGCTGGAGGAAGTCTGGAAAGTGAGGAAGAGGTCAAAAAGATGTTGGACCAGTCCAGAATTCAATACAGATCCGAATCAAGATATCAGAATGATATTGAGCCATGGAGTCAAGCTCAAAGTCCGGTTGGATGTGGGAGTGGACAGCAGGGACAACAACAACAACAACAAGAGCAAGATTTTGGATGGGGTGAAGTGGCGATGCTAGGAGTTGCGGCAGCAGCTCTAATATTCCTAAACAGTGCAAACACCGGAACAAACCGACGAAATTAATCACAAAATCATTGTTTTTTTTCACTATATTTGTATATTTGTATCCTTAAAATTTTCAAAGTCAGAAAATCTACGAGAAAAGGAGAATTTATTAAACTTATTTTGTTATTGTGATGCAACTCGCCAATTGTAATTAATAATTAAGAGTTGAAAGAAGTGTAATAAAACCAACAAAATTATTATTCTTATTATAAATTATTGGTCTGTCAAAATAATTTAATTTGCTTTTCCAAGGATCTTTAAAACTTTCATACGCTGACCACTGAGCACTAGATAATAAGCGGGCAATTTATGGTGAGATGACAGACGATATACAAAATAAAAAGTGGCGGTTGAAATGACCTCAGTCTCATTTTGGGGGAGATGCCCGTAGGCATACTGCAGATTTTGGCGTCGCAGAAGGAAAAATTCAGTCAGATTTATCAGGGTCACGAGCATCCAAATAAAAATCAGCGAAGAACTTTGTCCACTTTGTCCGCCGTTGGCAATGGCCTACTTTTCAATTTCAACGAATCACCTGCGACAATTACAGAAAGACTGATTTAAATTTGTAATCAAGACCCCCCAAAAAGCAGTAGTATTTTTTTCTTTTTATATTTTGGATTTACGAGCCAAATGAAGGTTGACATTGATGAGTTGATTCAAATATTGGATAATTTTCTTCTCCTTCCTCGCAATCTCCACCTGGGCAAACGCAGTGATAATAAAAGCAACAATGTAGTCTAAATGCAGGGCCAAATCTTCCTCTGTTCGGTTTGCCCTCTCTCATATTTCCTAAAAAGGCCGAGGAGAAGAATAAAACAGTAGAATCGAAAGGCCAAAATGTTCAAGAGCCAAAAGAATCGGGATTACGAAGAACTGGAAGCGAAACAATTTTTCTCAGGATTCCACTTAAAACCAATGCAGTGTGCGAGATTTATCACGTATTTTAAATAAGTTATCGTTTTTTTTCAGAGAGCATTTAACAAATTTTTTTACCTTCCGACGGAAGTCATATATCGTAGCAGAAGTCAAAGATAGAATGAGACAGAGTTGGAGACAAAGGCTGGAAAATTATCCCATTGAACCCGAAACTTAGAAAAGAGTCAAGTAAACTGGATTTGATTTGTTTATTCTTGGATTTGTCATTATAAAAATTGGAGCGGAGTGAGATTAAGCATTGAGAAATGAGAAATGTGTACTCTTTTTGGTTGCGAAATCATAAATCAGCATGAATCATTTGATCTGTAATTACTGTTTATTTTGCAATGTCAAATGTATGATCAATGCTCAGTGAATATTTACTTGGCTACAAGCATCAAAAATAGCTAATCAATTTTCTCGAGGGAAAGGTCAAAGGTCATTACAAATTCATTTAGTTTACTCGTCCATCATCCAATTATAACGCCGTCGCCAAGGTTTTCAAGTTTGCATCTAGGACTCAACGTCCAAGAAAAATAACCCCCTGGCACTGAAAAAAACCATAGAAATCATAGTAATCCTTGCTCATACATAATTTTATGTGTACATGCAAAATAATTAAATTATAAAATGTTCATCTAAAATCTAGAATCTGGAATCTGGAATTTTTATGGCGTACTCTGGATGCATCCTGTCTCCACAAACCTCCTTGTCTTCCTCTTTGCAGTTGCAAAGTCCATGTGAGAAGGAGAAATAATCCGTGCACTTACATCCAATCATGTGGTTGCTCCTGATAGAATTTTCGAACAGAACCAGCGATTGCCCATGGCTGCAAATTCCTGTATATTGATTTATTAAATATCAGAAAATTTCACGTACATTTACTTTTCATATTTAATAAACCTTGTACAAAACCAAAAATGACGCAAATGTTTTGCCTTTTACCAGCAAACTGTGGACTGTTGGGGGTTGCCCTTTTGGTTGAATGTACTACATGCTTCTACATTTTATGTGCAAAAAAATCTGCCTTCGGGAATCCATAGCTTCAAAGTTATTGCAAAAAAAGTTCGGGTTGTAAAAACATATTTTGTACAGCATTTTTTCAAATTGTTTTGTGTTTTTAAAACGAATTGTTTAAAATCTAGCTTAGTCTTTGAATTTTTTCAAATGCCTATGAAATCAACTTTTAAACCCCCCTGTAGCTTGTCAAAAGCCCTTGATCTAAACGTTTGACAAGATTTTTCTTTAAATGACAAAAATGTGAATTTTCTAACAAAAAGGACTTATCCACTAATTCAATCGTAGTGACTAGCCAAAGCCATGGTTTCCTAAAGTCTCCGTATTTTCCAGTAACTGGGGGCTTTCTTGTTAGTAACATTTGTTCAAATTAGACGGCAGTTGAAAGTGTCAGCAAAAAATTATGACTTTCAAATAAATTTTAGGCGCTCAAATTTTTCAATTTTCTGTGTTTATTCGGATACGCTTTTGCAACAGTAACTTCAAATTTCATAGAGATCTCAGATTTATCATCCACAAAGTGGTTGCATCTAAAACCCCTAGCCATAGGATTCAAACGGGTTCCATTCTCGTATAACACTACGAAAAACTTACCCTAACCGGACAAAATAAAAATTTGACAATTTTTCACGAATGTTCAGCTTTTGTTTTATATAAAATCAAAATGGCATTCTGGAAACTTGTGGTTCACTGCATAAAACAAGCATAGTCTTTGGCCTTCCATATAATATTTTCCAAAACTCTTACTGGGCTTATTTGCCCAAAAGAAAACCTAGAAAGTTGTGACCCTTCAGCGTGAAAAAAATTTAAGATTGTCTCACAAAATGGCCTATCCAAAGCTAGGTTTTAAATGTACGGGAAATGTGATAGTACGAGCATAAGCACAGAATCTATACGTCTAACATACTGTACTATCAAGTTTTTAAAATTAACTGTGCAAGTACAGTGAACGAAAATTATCCAAAAAATTTACTCAAAATTCAAAAGTGTACAAGAAGAATTTTGACAATCAAAATGTTTTGTTGGATTTTGACAAAACTACGAATCCCCAAAAGCGGAATTTTTAGTATGTAAATTGTAAATGCATGTACTTTGTGTGACTAAAAGGGCCAACTACAGCGACACATATTTGGCTGGGAAAACTTGCAAACACGAGTGTCATTTTTGGTTTTGTACAAGGTTTAATTCAATATGAAAGTAAAACATAGTCAACACCATAAGATTTTATTATTGATATTCATAGTAGATACTAGATATATACCAAAAACATAGGAATACCAAAGATTTTCAATAAAAACGAACTGTGTGTCTAGTGTCTAAAGTTTGTTGGGTTGAAAATAGGAGGAGAAAATAGCCTTTAGTAAAATGGTTGTTTGTTTGTTGTTGTTGTTGTTGCAGTTGTTACTGTAAATAGTTTGATGTAAAAAAATACAAGTAAGCAGTGTAAAATGTACAATGTAGTTTGTACATCTATGTATTACATTGGTTTGGCTTGGTTTGGCTTGGATTGGATTGGATCAGATTGAATTGGAGGGGCTGGAGATAATAAGAAAATTACTAGTTATTCTAGAAGATAAAACGGTGGGGAATTACTGTTTGTCGTGTGTATTTGTATTTGTTGTGTGCACTTATATCTTGGATGCCTATTCCATTTACCATTCACCATTTACACAAGAGGCGAATTCTTTCAATGTTCAATGCTGCATGATCAACGTTCAATTCTCGATTCTCAATACTCCGTACAGACAAGTCGGCAGCTCGCCCACAGTACAGTAGTTACTATTTGGCTATGTCTGTATTCTGTATTCCATTCTCCATGCTGGAACCTGGAACCTGGAACAATTGCAATTTAACTGATATACGACCTGAATCCATCTAGAATCTAGAGAAAAAGAGGAGTAGAGGAAATAAAGAAAGAAAGGCGGAAATAAAAATAAATTCCCCTTTTCATCCTACTTATACATTAAATCATTACAGCACAAATCTCCACTCAAGTTTTATGTCCTTTCTTTTTTTCCTTTCTGTTTTAGACTCCCCGTAATTTCCATCTATCTGTATGGAGTATGGAGTATGGAGTATGGAAAATAAACTATCACATCACATTACACACTCGTCAGCACTCAAAAACTATTTTATATTTGTATAGGCTATGGGAAAATTGTGTGTGAGTAAAGAGTAAAAACTCTCTCTCACTACTCAATCCCAAATCCTAATAATAGGATTTTACAATTACATAAATAAATAATTCAAAGTTTACGTATAAGGATTAAGGATCGATGAATGCATCTAGTACCTACAAACAACTTTTGTACTCTTGTGTAAAAATACAGCTTATTACGTATGACGGACCATTCAATATTGAATTGAGTACAAAGTGGAGTTAGAAGAATGTGAATAGTTACATCATATTTAGAATTTAGAAACATGAGTAAAAGTACATGTAGATATGGTGTCGTGGTGAATAGAACATAGAACTTGTGTACAACCAAAGCATGGAGAAAGTAGAAAAGGTCCGATGGGTGTTTGACGAATGTGTATGATGAATCATTTAAATAATTTTCGGAACGGTTTAAATACAACAAATTCAACAAATGATATGCGACTAGTAAAAATGTATGAATCTCATCTCCTTCTATCTTTTTTGTATGCACATGTTCATTATTGTATATGCAATATGCACAAATATATGTATGTATGTATGTATGTGTTGTAGATTGTAGAAAACAAAAACCCTTATTTTATGGTCATTTGACAAATAATGAACACCGATACATTATGAATGGTAACCGCTTTGTATGTGATACAATCTAAAATGTACAATGTACACTATATTACTGATGAACAGGATGATAATGCTGATTGTGTGTGATAAGGTGAAGAGATGAGATATGATGAAATAAGATGAGATGTGAGGGAATACATACAACAAACAGCATTCTTCTCCCTATTAAATGTGTACAGATTGTACATTGTACATATGTTATCATGGCCATAATGAGCAAGTTTGGATTTTGGAATTTGGAATCTAAATCTGGATACTGGATAAGTAGGTATAGCACATAATTATCTCTCTCTCTCTCTCTCGCTATTAAATGCAATCAACTGAAGTTAGAGTTACTAGACCAGAGACCAGAGACCAGAAACCAGACAAAGAGAGACGAGGGAGAAGGAAAAATGTTACAGGCCATGTCTTTCATACAGATAGTGTAGTGGCTGGGGTTTTGGTGAAAAGTTTCAAGTTTCAAGTTACCACTCTCTTTCTCTTCAGCACAAAACATCAACATCCAGCACATACATACATAAAATGGATACAAATTATAAATTATACGATACTGTGGTGTAGTCTACATTGTACATTGTACATACGCAGATTGATCAAATGGTTCAACTGATACAAATAATTGTGTATTGTGTATTGTGTCCATATTGTAAAATATGAATACATCATACATAATACACAGATTTTGTATACATGAGTAAATATTGTTAATGTAGCTAGAACCTAGAACATAGAATCTAGAATCTAGAATGAAACGAGTCTTGGTTTTAAACGAATAACCTCACTAAATCAAATGCTCGTGCTTAATCTAGCTGTACATTGGACTGTATTGGATTTGATATTTGATGTTGTGCTTGATGCCCGATGCTTCATATACTTATATTGTATGCCTTTAACTACCTATAACTTAAGTATACTTGGGACTGGTGAAATGAAATTTGAGATTTCTCATTGAATGATCCAAAACTCAGCAAAACTCAGCATCACTCTATCTTCTATGTAGAATGTAGATAGACACAAAACGGGGATCACAGAATACACTGTAAAAGGCAAAAGGTAGAGAAATACACATTACACATTTGAGGAGTTTGATAGTTGATAGTTGATAGCTGATAGCATGCATATTATAGGTACATTACACATGCATTGATGAGTGATGGATATTATACACTATATACTGTCCAATGTGTAGTGTATAATGTTCAACTTATGTACTACATAATATACCTTTTACGTATTACGTAGATGTGGCTAAATGGATCCCTGTATCTATTCTCTCTGCAGTCTACAGTAATTAATACAATCATGCCATTCACTTGACTACATGATATTGTTTAAATTAAAAGTCGTAACTCAAGACTCGCTCACTGACTGGCTGGCTGGTCTCATGACTAGGGTTCATTTTACCCATCCCTTCCATCTTCTATATATACACGTCAATGAATAGAATAGTGTATACATTCGTGTATCTTCATACATATTGTTATATTCTATGATCTGTATACTGCACCCAGCAATCTACTCATCCACCCAGCTCACTCATGCAAATCTTATTAACCCCAATAACCCACGGAAAATTAGCAAGCATCATCATCATCATCATCATCATCCTCTACATTTTACATTGGTTTGTGATTTGTGATAGGTATCCTATCACAAACTTAATTCCG
Organism: Sminthurinus aureus; assembly: GCA_034698265.1. Classification (NCBI taxonomy): domain Eukaryota; kingdom Metazoa; phylum Arthropoda; class Collembola; order Symphypleona; family Katiannidae; genus Sminthurinus; species Sminthurinus aureus. Next base: position 7,176 of record JAQGBH010002198.1, on the reverse strand, counting down.
ATTTTGATTTAATGCCCATCTCTCTCTCTCTCTCTCTGTCTGTCTTTTATCAGTATCTACACCAAAACTTAAAGTAAACGGATAGTACAACAAACAACAATACAATAACATTAGACTGAGCAAAAGATCCTTCAAAAAAATACCTAGGTAGATTGTAGATTGTAGATTCCTACACAATACAAAAGACAAGAGAAAAGAGGGTTGCTGATTTAAATGATAAAGCTATTTATGTTACCTTTTACCACAAAAGTCTGTAGTCCTTTTTGTTGAGTTGTTTTTGTTTAGAATTTAGAATTTGTGATTGAGCCGATCCTTGATTCTCGATTTATATTAATTCAGATTCAAAGTCAAATAACAAGAGTAAATTTTTTAGTATTGAGTGTCGAGTATTGAGTATTGGAAAAGATTAAAGATTCTTCACTTTCATGGATTAAATAAAATTTTCTCTTTATCGTTCATTTCTCAGGGTCTCGTATAATATATATAACGTTTAAGGTACAGGAAACAAATGACAAACGACCATTCAAACAAAATTTTCGAGTGTCAAATATATAGTACTTCCATATGTCATATACATACATGCACAATCTACATGGATAAATTGTGGACAGACTTTTGTATGCGTTTGTCCAGCGTCCACTCGTTCGCCTCATCCGGATATATATTTAATGTCTGTGCAGTGTAAATTGTCCAATGTACGCTGCCTCAGTAACCCCATATATGATACACAAGGTACAGTGTGAGACGAGGGAGAAAGAGAGAGAGCAGTTGTGTTTTGAATGCATGTGTATTGTGTATGTAAGTATGTGTGTGTCTGTGTGTGCGTGGTAGTTGAGCCGAGTTGAATTTGAGTTGAGTTGAGTTGAGCTGAGCTGAGCTGAGCTGTTAGTTCTGAGGGCATGGCAATCTTGTTTCTATCTTCTATCTATCGGTTCTACTCATTGGATTTTTGGTGAGAATCGGGAGGAGCTGGGGAGCTGGACTGGTTGTTGCGCATTCGGAATAAAATGGGCCAAAAAACTTAAGTGTGTGTTAAGTACCCATGTGGTAAAAACTCTATGGATTTCTCTATCGCTGGCATGCCTTTCCTCCTTTTAGCCCACGTAGAAAATTGAGTATATCACTCACTCCTCACTCCACCTCACCAACACAATATCAAAACACAACATGTGTATTCAATACTCAATATAGACTCTTTACCATTTACTCTGTTTACACTAGATACTAAATACATGCTACATGCTACATGTATCCAACTCTCCGCTTCGGCATCGGCTTGAGAGTTGAGAGTTTAGAGTTGCTAGTTCTGAGTGTTGAAAGTTGAGTGGACTTGTTTTCCGAACCGATAGCTCTTCAAAGTCTTCGATAGCAGTAGTAGAGAAAACTTGACTCTGATTCTGATTCCGATTCCGATTCTCTCTCATTGCATTTGAATTTTGAATAGAAGCATGACATAAAAGAGTCACAATTCTCTCGCTCTGTGCACCCACAAACTAGACAAACAACTATTTACCGTCTTGGACTTTTAATAGTCACAACACAAATTTCATCAATTATATCCAACACTACAAAGCTACAAAAGTAAGAAATTAAAGGCGGACAGTTGACACCACGTGAACAAAGTATAAAGTACAGGAGAACATTTAACTTCCAGATACGATAAAAAATACAAAAATACTGTAGTGACTTGAACTGCGAAATGTAAGTTTTGGGTTTTAACACACACAAACACACATAAAGTTACCAAATAAACAAATAATAACAAAACCTTTTTCACAATCCGACGGATTGTTTGTCATGAAAGTGAGAGTGTTATCAGGTTCAGTTTAATTTTTTTAGTGTTCAGAATTTAAAAAGAACAAGGTAAACGTACGATAAACAAAATAATAAAATAATGAATAAAGAAAAGTGATGGTGAGAAAAGAACATTCTTCACATATTTCAACAGAAACTTCTCACTGACTGTGAATAAACATAAATATAAGTGTAAGTGTAAAGGTACAAGACACATAAACAATACAAAGATAATCCAGAATCCAGAGAAAGGGTCGACAGTGGAAAGGTCAAAAAATCACACCTCATCACACACCCACATTCTGTCATCATCACCAACATTGAATCATCGCTCAACTCAGCACACACACACCGCTCAACCGGAGAACAACAATAATTCACAAGTATCCTCATAAACTTCTAAGGAAGGGGAAGGGAAAAGACAGAGAGAAGCAGAGAGAGAAAAAACGTGTTTCATTTTCATTTCTATTTCCAGCTTCAGTTTCAGATTCAGTTCCAGTGCGATATGGTGAATGTTGAATGTTGAATGTTGAGTAGTGCATTGTGTCGTATTGTCTTGAGTTGTGAATTTTGTGTGTGGGAGAGAATTCGAGGAACTCCGAAAGAACTTGTTCGGTGAAATCTAAACCACAGAACTCTAAGCACGGGGCTAAATAAATAACTGCTCAAAGAGAGGACTTAAACACTATTTATTACTGTTTCTACGTTTTGCTTTGAAGACTTTTCAGTGCCAATCCAATCCACTGATGGTTCTTCATTTACACTCTTCCTATAATTCCAATTCAACTAATAAGTTAAAGCACAACTTATCAGTGATTGTGCAGTGGAAGGAAATCGTTAAATGTACAAATACTTGCATTAAAGTACATCAACAATCTCAACACTGTATATTTAGTTTAAACGTACAAATGGTTCAATTAATTAGCATCATTAGAGGTAATTAAATACATTTCATCCTCCTTGTCATCGTCATTTGTGGGAGAAAAAGAAGGCGTTTGTTGGTGGTTTTGACATTTAATCCAAAATCAGAGATTACTGGGATTTTGCAGCGTTTATTCAATCTTGAGTCTTGAGTCTTGAGGCTCGTATTTCCTGTTTTAGTTCCACTTCTGTACTTCTGTGTGATCTGTGTTCCATTTCCACACATTCAAATCCCCCAATTCCTGTGGCTTCTTCTCCTTTTTCATGTCTTAACCGTCCAAGCAGAAACAGCAACAGCAATCTAAATTGATATTGTAGTGTGTTCAAAGAATGGATGATGGAATGGAGAATGGAGAATAATCAAACCATTAACATTGCAGTGTGGGTTAAGTGATACTTTGATCTCTCCTTTGAATATTTGAATCTGGATTTAGATCTACAATCTACAGGATTGTGCTTTGAAGTCGTTTTCTATTACTCAAACGCTCTCCAATAGAATCAGCATACGTAAACATCACCATATTTACAATCTACAATCTACAGTCTACACATAATAACAAGTAAAGAAGACAAAATAGTCGTGGAAATTATTACATCATTTGTGTCAAAGTGAAATTTAAAGTGTTGTCTACATTCGTATTCTGCATATTGCTCTGTTGTCCTTTTAATTATCAGAATTTACCTCTCAAATTTATGTGATTATCCTTCTGATTTACCTTGCATAGTATTTTAACCCCTAACAATTATTTGGTTACGTAAAACTGGAGTATAAGGAGAAAACAGGCATTTCCTACCTTTAATCGACAATCGACAATCATCTGTAGTCTCTAGAGAAAAACGTAAGTAAAAGACATAAACAGTCATTGTAAAAAGGTTTCACCAACAAACCGCTTTTGTGGTTTTTGTACAAACAGATCTTGCGTATGATCTTGTGAAATGCTTATTGAGTTTATCAGACATATTTCAAGTACTGAGATTTGAGATGTATGTGTAAATCTTGGCTAGATTGATGTAGATAAATTATGAAGGTTCTAAAATGTTTTACACGATAAATTATAACTGATAAGCAAAAGTAAGAGATTACATTTAAAGATTCCCACTTTGAATAAAACGATGAACGTTAAAGGGTTTCCTCAAAGTCAAAGGTAAATCCTTGTAGTCTGTGATATGCACAGTACAATGGTCTTAGTTTTAGTAGAAAAGATGCATCGATAACTTATTTACTATTGGGCATGAGCATTTGATATTCGATTTATCTAAAATCTAGAATCTAGAATCTAGAAGGAGACGGGAGTATAATTTTACCATAAGAGGATTTATTCAAATATTACTGTCAAATAAAGTTAGGATGAAATGTTGTTGTTGTTTTTCCTCCGTTCTCCCGTTTCCTTCTCAATCTCATGTATATGTCGTGGTTTACATTCTCTTTGTGAAAGAGAGGGGGAATTTATGTCTTAAGTTCCAGATTGGAGTAGACTTGAGCCTTTGGTTCAAATAATATAAGTAGTTTTTATTGTGTATATGTGTTTCAGGAAGCAAATTTACTAGATACAAGATACAAGACGGCATGATGCCACGAGAGACGGATTCCAGTGAAAGTTGCAGCCCTGTTCACGTAACAAGAAGTCCAAGTCCAAGTCCAAAATCTCAAAAAATTTCTCCATTTTCAATAGCCAGTATTTTAGCATCCTCGACAAATCATGCGGTACGATCTAAGTCATCCAAAGACGACACAACAGAGAGCCTCTTATCTCCCGATGCCAGTATTTTAGCAAGGTAAGAACGTTTCCAATAATTATTTCCGTTTAATTCTTCTTTTTATGTGCAGCAATTTACATGTTGTTGTTGTTATTATTATTGGCCTTGTCAAGAGATTAATCAAATTGAAAATATGACCTGTCACTAATTTTTAATTAGACAAAAAGTCACGAGGGAGTGCCCAGTCTATTATCAATTATCAATTATCAATTACCTATCGTCTGTCATGTTTATTATGTACAAAAGTAGAATGTATGTAGAAACGCCATTTCATTCACTGTTCGCCTAAACAACTCGAAAAATTCAAGCTACTAAACAAATTGTGTTAAGTTTGCATGCTAACTTGTGACTTGTGAGTTGTGACTCATGACAGTGACACCATGTATTTATAATGCATGTTAATGTTATACTTGTACAACTGAATGAAACATTTACACTACACACTATACATGGATGCATCAGACGGTAGCTTTCCATGTAGTAAATACTCCCTACTCCTGCTCATTATCAATATCAAAAGGGAGTTGCTAAACTCCCCTATATAGACTTGTAAAAAATGTAGACTTGAGACTTGACTACAGCTTTTTTCTCAAACTTACAACTTGAAACTTGAAGCGTCAATTAATTTTAATTTGCTCCCCTTTTGCACATAATTAATTAAGAAAGTCCTTGGCTTTCTTCAACGATATGATAAAAATACCTGATGCAATTTACGTACCCTATTTTATTCCCACTCTCCTTACTTTTTGCAGTTATAGTTAGAGTTTGGAGTATCCATGAACCCATAAATTGGAGTTGCCATTCCTTCTTAATTCTTAATTCCTAAGTGCTTTATAAAACCCATAAAAATAAAATAACGTCGTACCATATGAGAATGATATGGAAATTAATTAGAAATTGATTGCACAAAGCACAGCTTTATCATTTATGGACCATGGTGTGTTGATAGCATAGAAAATACAGCATACAGAAAAGAGATAAAAGTAATGCGTCATATAGAAATTGTCCTCTGTTTTTGTGTGTGAAAGGAGTAATAGAAGAAGCAATCGACAGAAGTGATTGCATAATTACAATGAAACCATATGAAAGATCCTGTCATTCCTCGCTCCTCGTTCCTCATGTCAAAGGCGAATATGCACATATACTGTAAGTTGTAAGTGCTTTTTGTATAGTACATTCTCTATATGTCGTAATGTCGTATGTCCTACGACAGATATGCTTTTGTCCCCAGTTGTGTACAATGTATAAAAGAGGAGACAAGAATGGACAAAAGGATGGTCGGTCGATAGAGACATTACGATCGAGGATCGAGGAACGAGCAATATGTGCAGATGACTGAAATACTGAAACACTGAAGAGATGGAGAAAGAGATACCTTTGTAACTTGTAACAAGGATATAAATACAGTCCAGTCTCACTCACAAAATAGAAGTGTGACATGGACTATTGAAAAAATTAATGAACAAGTATAGGTAAAAGTGCAGACTGCAGAGTGTTCAGTATTCAGTCAAAGCATAAATTCACACACTTGACCATATTTAACCTTTGAAATGACATACGGCAAACTGAGGCAAGGTTTTTTATTTGTATTAGTATATGTTTAGTATACTTGCATACAAAGTTATTGGTCATTTATATGACTCTTCTATTTTGTTTTGGATTTTGGATAGTTTTTTATACTCTGTTTCTGTTTTGTTCACAATAGCTCAATGCTCAATACTCAAAGCTCGATATACTTAAAGGTAAAATGTATTATAGAATATACGAGAGAAAAAAGTGTAGAGTTTAGATATGCTGAATAAAAGAGCTTATTCTTACACGTACTTGTTAATGAAGCCTTTCATTTCAAGTGGAATATCAAAATATACCTCCTTTTTGTTCTTTGCTTCCTCGTTCCGAGCTCCGAGCTCCGAACTCAGAGGTTCTATGGTATTTTCAAAGTGCGAGTGTATCTATATCTGTCTGAATTCTGGATACATATGTAGATTGCATAGTCTGTATTACGCGAAGGGCTTCTTCAAAACGCCCTTATTATCCATCTCTCACTCTTTATTCTTTACCAGCTCAGCTTGCATTTGACATTCCTTGTCTGTTGTAACTATGAAAAAATACAAATACAAATACACATATTCAGTGTTCAATGTTCCCGTGCTGCGTGTTTTCATATTTCATACAGGTCCAATCAACAACAAGAGAGAAACACAATCGACAACAAATTGTTTCCCAGCTTACTCACACAAACATATCATACATATACAATGTTCAGTGCTCAATGCTCAATGTACATGTATGTAAATAGGGAGTAGGTACACATGAAAACGTGCCATAATTCAATATAATTGAATTGAGTACGATATGCGACTCGCTACATAATAATAATCAATTTGTGAAACGAGTATTGAGTGAGACGACACTTTGTAATTTGTCATGGAAGACATGATAAACATGCAATGGAAATGAGCAGCGAATTCAGCATAAAGCTTGAATTGAGCAAAGAAGAACTTGAAGCTAGAAGCTAGCTTACAAAAACAAAAAAAGTCATGTACTATAATATTATAGTTTTAACTGCATGCAATAGGCTGAATGCTGGACATTCAATTTATGCATGAATAACACTACAATTATTATGGGGTCCGGTCCCAAGTTCGAATGCACGGAGTTAGAAAATGGTTGTTAGAATTTACATGTTAGAAAATTTCACGA